>UCQR01090206.1:13489-25561 GCA_900474235.1 Cecidostiba semifascia | reverse complement strand
GTTTCGGACAGGGCCTTTTTGCTCGCGCCGTTTGACGCGTCAATAAAAGTTAAGAAACTTCGCTTATTGCTGCGGCCGTAATTTTTTTTTTTAGGAAGGTCGAAGCTTATTGACGTAATTGCCGTATTAAGAGAGTTTTTGTCCGAGAAAGTGGCGTCTTAAAAATCGTGTCAAAAGAGATTTTGATGTCTTTTCGAAGTAAAGTATTACTTTTTACACTGCGAACATTATTCCAGGCGATGTAGAATTTTTAAACAAGTATATTCTTTTAATAATATTTTCATGTTAATGTGAGCTTGACATAACTCCATCGAACCAAGATCGAATCCCATCCTTCATCTCTCTTCCTCCTCCAACAGTATTAGTTAATTATACTATTTACACAACATCTCGTCTCTCTCACGGCTAATTACCACAGCGTGTGTGGGTAGGTCCCAGAATAAGAAGCTCGAGCTCTCATATCTAATACTATACGGCAAAGCCATCATCCGCGCAGACACACATCATTTACAGCCACGTGCCGTTTTTCGAGTATCTTGATTTACGAGCCATATATCCACGCTACTATACATCGACATACATGTGAATCTTTTCTCCTCCGCCGACGCTCGTTGGACAAGTAGAGCTTTCGCAACTCTCGTTATACCTATGCGCGAGCTTTTTTCCGCTTTAACAATTTCGAAGCGCGCGCGTGTTTATTGCCGTCTACTATACGCGCGCGCGCGCGCGCGTTGCGTAAATTGCATTGTTTGAACGTCCTCTGCGCGCATTACACGCTAGAGCCTGTGTGTATGCTTTTTATTAGCTGGGAGGAGTGTGAACGAGACTTATACGAAAAGTCCTCTTTGTTTCTTCGAATGAGTCAGAGAGTTGTGTGTGTATAGGTGTATATAGGATTTTCGAAAAAGCACCTTGCAAGGGCGCAAGAAAGAGAGAGGGAGAGGAAAGAAATTCGACCGGCTCTGTGTCTCTTCATTCCCGCGACGAAGCGGAGAAAGGAATTTCATGCGACAACAACCTCTAGTCGTCAAATTCATTATTTTCGTGTATTCGGGCGATCCAACGCCTACTATATACGAAAATCGATGCGAGGTGAATGTCACTGCATGATGATGATGATGATGGTAATGAGGACGTTGAAGCGTGGGTGATTTCACGCCGCGCGTTGTTCCGATTAAGGAAGACAATGCCGTGTAGTCGCTTCGCAAGAGAGAAAGAAAGAAAAGAGTGGCGTCGATTGGCAATTCAAATTCGCGCGAGTATAAGGCGCGGGGGTTTTCTAATGGAATACAAACGCCGTGTATAGTTGCGCCAGTTCGCTGTGGCGCCGTTATTATGTACAGCGACGCGTAATTGCAATCGATGATGACCGATTGGGTATAGAGAGGACGTCGATTGCCCGGGAGAGAAGGAAGGAAAGTAAGACGACTGATGCAGGGAAAGCGGTGAGACGATGACTGTTGGGGAACAGTTTGACAATTTGTTTTCCTTTCGTGATGGTGGCGGCGTCGGTCTTTTGTTGCGACTTTTTGTCTGGGGAGTCTTTTTGTAGCGCAGGTTGCGCTGTGAATTATTCATGGCACGTTGTGGAAAATTGTTTCTTTTTTTTCGCTTGGCGGTTTGCAAGAGTAAGTTTCTGTAGTTTCATGCGATGATCGTCGTTGTTGGAATGGCAGAGCGAAAATAGCTACATTAGATAAGAGATTGTGTTTTGAGAATGCAAATATTTTAGAATGAACAATTAATCGAATGGATTACGTAATTTATATTGTAAACAGTGTGATTAATGCAATTCAAAAATAATTTATTCAATAAGGCAGGTGATTTTTCAATAAATATTTGCATTCTGTCAGACGGCCTTAAGGTGAATGTTTGCGTGATTGGCAAATAAAGATGTATAGCAGAGAGACAAAGCACGATGAAGAACGATATTTTTAAGCTACTTTATTCGGGCAACCGATACGCATATAATTCACGATGACATATATAAAAAAAACCGACTATACAGAAAAAGTAAACTAGATCGGGTTATGCAAAACACTGCCAGTATATCGTGCCCACAATATTCCATACGGCATCCGACAATGTCTAGATCGCATCAGTCCCCTCAATAGGATCAACGATCCCCTACCGATGCCACAAAGCCTAATCCCACACACCCCGTATCAAAAGAACAGTCATCCCACATATGAACAAAAAAGCCTCGAGCACAATTTGCAAACTCACATTTGCCGATCTAGGAACGGAAGCCGATCTGCCGTTGATCCTTCGCCTCCTTAACAGCCTGGCCCTCTCCCGATCCCTCCTGGTACACCTCTCGTCCTGCTGTCTGAGCAAGAGCGTCTGACCTGAACCAGCACTCCCACCATCACCATCACCACCGGCACTGTTCTCCACATCCTTGTTACTATTGTCCACTATTTCGTCCTCCTGCTGAAGTGATCTGATCCTCAGCAAGACACAGCTGTCGTCGTCGTCGACGCTGGCCACCTCGCTGCAGCAGCGCATTCCATCGGCCGATCCTACCTCGAGCTGCAATTGATGACCCTTGATGGGTTCAGCAGCCGCCCGCCACTCGTCCTTGATCCTCGAATCAAAGGATGCCGATCGACGGGTTATCTCCCGCGGTTGGTATCGTTTGCCGCTGCAACTGCTGTTATAGGACCGTCGAGCTATCAGCCGTTCTGTTTTGGTGGAAAAGTCTTTGTTGGTTCTGGTGTGCTCGTTACCGTTACCGCGAGATCGGTATCTAATGGACACCGAGTCCACAGCTATGGGAAGAGGTGGATGTTTGTCTTCGTAGCTGGCGACGATGTCGTCCAGGTAAGCGGACTCGTTGCTGTCGTCCACAAAACCAGAGTCGTTTCTGGAGTGAACTGTCGGAAGTTCCAAGGTCTCCAAAGCTGCAGACGTAGACCTTCGCAGGACGACTGGTTTGTCTTCAACCAGGTTCACAGTGACCTTGGGTTGAACGATCTTCTCTAGCACGTTGTCGTCGTTCCTCAGGTTGACGATGGTATAGTACTTCTTGGGTTCCTGCCCACAACTTCTCCCTGAGAACGACGTGCACTGAATGACACTACTCTGATCGTCCACAGTATCACAACTACAGTTCGACGCGTATCTACTGCTGCTCAAAATCGATGGTCTGATCTTCGTCAGTAGCGAAGACTCCTTTAGATTCCTGTGACGCTCGTCCGAGGAATCGTAAGACCTGACTCTCCTGATTACAGGCTTTCCAGCAGCAGCTGCTGCTGCTGCATTGTTTCTGAGCAGTCGGGTAGCTTCGACTATGGCAGGCAGTCCGTCGTAGCCGTCGTTGAAGTAATCCCGAGTGGCCGTGACGGGCTTATTGTTGGCGATGTTCGCGCAGCCGTCGACGTCGTCGCACTGACGTCGCGGCTGCTCTTCACCGGCGATGAACATATCGCGCGCGCCGTCCGATAATAGCCGCGCCGCGGGATTCCGGCGACTCCCACCACACTCCACAAATTCCGTCGCTGCGCTCAAGACGTCGACTACGTCATAGCGTCGCGACGACGCCGGTTGCTCCGCGTGTTTTCGACGCTTTGGCAAAGATCAACATCCGCACGCGCTGTTTTTGCGGAAGTGTAAGTGCAATGGTTCCACTGTTCTGTTTATGAGCAAGTCTGACTGTTCTTTTCTATTTTCTTTTTATAAATTTTTATCACAAAAATATGACTAAAAAGTATCTTACACACTCGTATCCCAAAGATCACACGCGGAGTATTGGCGGCACTTTTGAATGAAAGAATTCAGGAACGTTCACGAAAACAACTTCACAGAGAACGAGAACTGTATCCTCTACTAATTACTCATCACTCCGTTCCGCAAATCATCAACCGTACTATACACTTCTATAGAAAAAAAAATATAGCACAGCGAATCTTTGGAGGAGCGCACGAAATTTCGACTTTCAACTAAGGTACGCTTTAAATCTTCCTTAAAGTGTACTTAATCTACTGTACATTTTTATGTATAAGAAAATAATTGTTAATTTCAAAATCAAGCCCTGCCGGCACGTTTTAAAGTTGCGCTAGGTCGCGTCGGACGCTCGCACGCCGCCTCTGCAAAGGTCCATCTGATGGTATGACGTGCGTCTCTCGCTCTCGTATATACACGGTGCGCAGTCCGCGAGCGCCGCTGGCCTACTGCCGAGCTGAGCCGTGAGCGCAGTCTCGCCGAAGCACTTTTTCTCTCTTCCCCCTCCTACCCATTTCTCTCTCCCGGGGTTCGCTGCTCTATGGGTGTATAGTATAGGTACATGTGCGCGTACGCGCGCTGCACTTACTACGAGCCACTCTCCCTCTCTTTTCTCTCTCGCTCTCCGCTGGGCACTTATATTTATTCGCTCTTTCTCTTTCTCTCTGATGGGCTGTCTGGGACTTTTTTCCGGAGGCTGATGTGCGCGGTTTTGTGTTTGTTTTTTAGGGAAATAGACGCGGTGATGGGTTGTACTTATTTTTTAAAGGCCTTTCGCGGAAGTCGTAGAGAAATTTGTTTCTTTGTTGTTTCTTGCAATAAATAATGTGTCTTAAGTTTGTTGATACACGAGTTTGTACAAATACAAAGCAGTGTTGTAAAATTACTGGTGTATTGAAGATGATAAAAAAAAATTGCTTAAATCCACAAAAGTGCACTCAATAATACCCACATTACTCTCCTTTTCACTTTTCATTTCACCGCCTTTTTTCAATATACCCCAGTCAGCAGCTCCCGCGCGCGATTACACCGAGAACTTCATCCATGATCGCATTGTTGTTCGCGCTGATGTCTATCTGCTGTGGGCTCTTTTTTGTTCTCTCGTCATGCTCGAGACTGATACTGCAGTCGATCTCGCTTATAACGTACAAATGACGCTGCGAGTGCGGTGTACATGTGTATCAGAGGGGGTGCACGAACCCGAGAGAGAAAGAGAGAAAAAAAGAAGAGCGGCGCGGAGAGAGAAAAGTCGAGCGTTGTGGGGGAGTTTTTGAAATTATTTTTAGATGGTTACGCGAGCGACGGTTCGTGACTTGTTAAATGTAATTTATAGTAAATGGAAATAAGGTGAAAATATTTTTATGAGGCTGGGTACAAGTTTTTTTTTCTTTAACCTGCAATGACACTGTGTACATTCGAATTATGGGAAAATTCAAAGACAAGATATTTTTATGATTTATGAACATAAATTATTCATGTATATGTTTCTAAACCGGGCTTGCATACATGCATTAATTGGATCCAGTTTTCTTTCACTTTTTCTGAGAAAAAAACCTATTGATATACTAAATCGATGCGCTTCAGTGATTTTATTCGAATAATATAATTGATAAGAAAAAAAAACAAATGTAAATTAAAAGAGTAAAGAAACATTCGATACTACTAATAATCAGAAAACTAGAAAGTCCCTCGCGCAGAAAGTGATCACTGATTGACGTCCCTATACGATTTACGCAAACTCAGCGTGAAGCGTGCGCGCTTATTCAATCCGCTGGAAAAATTCAGATGAACGTTGACAAAGACAAAGCTGCGCCGCCGTCGTCTAGCCTTTTTTCTCTCTACAGTGACTACTTTATGTAACGTTAAAGATGAGAAATAAACTAACTCTGCCCGATAGACTTACGCGCAGGCTAAACGAAATTATGGTATTACCAAGGGAAAATGCGTTTTGCTCAAATTCAATGGTATGAGGCAATAGTCGGACTTGTCGAATTCGACGTTGAATTACGATGCACTCAGGATTTTCGATTAAACGTTTTCAATTGGATTTCAATAAATTTTGTATATACTCATGCAAAACTTGATATTCCGGTAAATACAAACCGTTTGTAGAAGGCCTCTGTGTGGTATATCAATGACAATAAATATAATTTCACGAAAAAGAAAAATGAGAAAAGAATCCGAGAAGGCTCATCTCCAGATGCAGATAACGGATAACGAGAAATGAATAAACAACTGCTGACAGACATATCTCAGCAGGAAAACGTGTGTATATACATGTGTCATGCGCTTGCTGGAGTTTTATCAAGATTTCAAAATCTAAATTATGTCTTAATCAACCTTTTTATCCTTAACCAAATCCTCGAATTCAAATTCTAAAACGTGAATTTTCTATAACGTTTCAAGTGTTAAGCAATCAAAGATTAGTAAAGTCAAATAACGTGTCCGATTACCCCATAATTCACTCTGCAAACCGTCACATCGACTAAGATCGCCCGCAGCGCGAAAATCCACAATCCCGACACTGCACCAGCGCGCGTCTTCCATTAGCCGTCGTCAAAAGAAAAATCCCCGAGCTCCTAGCTCGAGTTCTACGAGACTGGATTAATCAAGCCACGGGACGCTGCAACGAGAGTATAGTAGTAGGTAGTACAAACACAAGAGAGTGAAAGAAAGCAAAAGAAATGAGAGAAACTCTCGCGGAGCGAGCGAGGAGAGAGAGAGAAAAAGAAGGAAGGAAGGTGCATTCGCACGTGCGTGCGCTGCATTTCGCACGTGCCGCACGTGCGGCAGAGGCAGCTCTTTATCATTAATTGCGCGCCGCGCTCAAAGGGCGGCCACGTGATCTTTCTCTTTCTCTCTCTTTTTCGCGGAAGTATGCGTTATATACGCGGTCGTTAGGAGAAAAAAAAATATAAAAAGAGAGGCTGCTGGTGCTGCTTTTGGCGGGGGGGATGGGCTTGAGATTATAATCGATAAAGTAGGGGGAAATATTTGAGACGCTGATATGGAGGCGTTGATCAAAGCAAGCGAGACGAGGAGTTTGATAGAATCGTCCTGGCTGTTCTGGGAAGAGCTGATGAAGGAATGCGACGCCTGTGGATTTTTGGTTTATTGAGGGAAGTATGCCGTTGTTGGGATTTTCGTAATGCGCGGGGAGGCATTTTAATTGGGAGAGAGGCGTTGTAAGTATACGCCCGATGAGTTTGTAATTGACTTGTCTCTTGGATGAATTCTAATACGCTATTCGCGCGTTTGCGCGAAGAAAAAGTATTTTATGATACGGATTTTATGATACGGATAAATATAGATTACATTACACAACTCGTTCAAAATTAATAGAGTATTTTACACGTGCCAGCACAAGAGTAAAAAAAAAGTACCGTTTTGCACATCATAAATTCTAATCGTCGCAAAAAAAAAAAACACGAGGCGATAAAAAACGACGTATAATCACACTCTCGATCTCGTGCTGTACACACGCACAGAAACAAAGTATCTAAATAAAATAAAAACACAGACTACTCCTCCGGATTGATTAACATCGAGTCTTGCCTCAACGCAAATCAATAGACGCGCGCATAATACGTAAGCCGTATATGTAATTCAGATAAGTAACCATTAAAAATTCGCGGAGATCGAGAGCGAAAAAATTCCAGCGGACGTTAATTACACGAGAGCGAGTTTATAAGTAAGCGACGCTGCGTTACATTATAAACACACATGTGCGTCCCGTGAGAAAATCCCCGTGAACGCGGTCATCGAAGGCTGTGCGGCGGCAGGTTATCTTCGAGTGAGGTACTTATGAGGCAGTTGCAATGCGGAAAATTGAAAATAACGCATACGATGATGTAAGTCGCTCGTTGTGGAGTTGACGGAATTATTGTTGAAGTGGCTTGCTATATGCGTTTGCGAGAGGTGTTTTAATGGATTTCAACGTCGCGACAAACAGTTGTAGATTTTAATGGAGAAGATGCAGTTGAAGATATTCTTTGTTTTTTTAAATAAATATTTTTAAAAAATTTCTTTAATTCAATATAAACATATCAACTCGCAGTATACTAAACAAGCAATAATTTTCTTCGATCAATGCCAAAATCGCAAAACCCTCTCGCAACGAGATCTAATCTGAAAACCGCATCTGAAAGCCAGAAGATATTTAGTGCGAGCGCGCAACGTTCTCGCAAGAAAATTCCTTTCATCACGCGCGCAGTTAAAAGAAAAACGCGAATCTAAACCCGCAAACATTACGAGTATGTATATACGTACCTATACACACATGAGGTTGCACGCAGGCGTCCTTGCGCCGCGATGAAACGCTACTCGCTCGATACTTTTATAAAAATCCTCTGCATCTCTCCGTGGATTATACATCGCGCTATACGTGGGAAGCGTTAATTATCCGGCCCAGATTCCGCGTGTATACACTTTCGCATTCGGTTTATGATGGCATTGTGATGCGCGAATTACGCTCGATTCGATAACGACTCGGATGATGCACTCACGCAATGCGTACGTATGAGGTAGTGTATATACGCGGTCTTTGTAATTTATGGTCGCTCGCCATGTGAAATTAGAAATCTTGGACGATGATGTTGGTAGAGATCAGAACTATAAAGCGAATTGAATAAATCATTTTTTGATGGATTGGTTTTCTTGGGACTGTGTGCGTCGAGATTTTCATTGTAGTTTGATTAATAATATTAATCAAAGTTGGAGTTTGTTTTCTAAAATATAAACGGCGGTAGGTAGGTAAATTGGAATTTTTCATTTTATTGAATATGTGTGTCATGCCTCCTCTTTTTTCATGTCATTTTTAAGTATAAAAGAAGCGGTACAATTGCGAATGAAGAAGGTAATTATACATGGCCTAAGAATATACATTTAAATTTAAATGCCCAAAAAACGTTACACTGCCTACGTTAACGAGAACACACGCATACGGTATAACCTATACCGAAAAAGAACCGTCTACTCCAAATCAGCGAATAATACCATCGTCTACACACGTAAGCCTGTTACAGTTATCTCTGCTCCTACACTCGAGAACAAGTGCTCCGAACATTCGATTACACGAATTCCTTCTGTATTAAATCACAGATATACGAAGGAGGAATAAATTTACGGTACACAAAGTCATACACTCGTAAAGCGCGAAAGTCTGGACTATACGAGCGAATCTCCCTCCATGAATGACTGATACAAAGCGTCTGAAGCATATAAATATATAGTCGAAACGTTCGCGAGTACAGTTACGTGTTAGTCTTTTTTTCGTCGCTTATACGACTGTCTCTCGGTCACCCACTTGCGTTTTGTCATGGCCGTCGCGTATATGTGCCGAAGTCGGTACGTGAATGCCGAAAGGAATCCGAGAGGTGTATATGTATCGGCGCAAAGCATAGTAGGTGTGTCGAAAAATCAAGCGGAACACACGCGAGGTGAACGTCTCGAAAACGGATTGGATTGTTGGTGTGTATATGTACGAGGAATTTGACCTTTACGCAAGAATGCCAAATTTTGGAAGGTGTGCGTGTACTGTGGACTTGAGGTTTTTCGTCGATTGCGATTTATTTTGTAAATATAAATGAACGTGATAAGGCTATATTATATTACTTACCGTAATTATTCGGAATAAAAATAATTGATTTGAAGATATTTTTTTATGAGACAAACTTACGTACAAAGTAGATGATTTTCGAGACTTACCTGAAACATAGAAATGAAATTTAACATTAATAAAGTGTGTGATTATTAAAAAAGATTCATGAAAATATTTCCAGGTAAAGAAATAAAATCCAGCATAAAAAATGAAATAAGGAGATAGAGTTTCAGATTTAAGTGCTCCTTATTCGCGTGTGAGACGATACGACAAACATATAAATCTAAGTCACAAACGTTTAACAAGGAACAATTCGCGAGCACACACGCCTAGAATATGCTAATCCCTCAACTCGTCGTCTGCTGCGATAAATATAAAAACTCAATCGTAAAAAAAAAGGGTAACGACACAAGCAACCTACGCCATCATCATCGTATATACTCAGAAAAACTCAATAAAACGTCAAGCAGCCAACTCCGCCAGCAGATCTACAGCATAATAAACATATCCCATAAACCGTGTCTCCTTTTTCTTTTTCTTATAAGTACACAGCCGCGGATAGTATAAGCTTTCCTCTTTTGTGCGCCACTGTCACCATTCAAATGCTCCGTTACACGCGCGCGTATATAGCCTTGGCTGCAGGAAAGCGATCTCCTTGTGACTCGTCACGTCGTGAATTTTCCCAACGACACCTGCTAGCTCCCGAGAAATTTTCAATCTCTCGCTTATAAATATCCCGATAATAATGCAGGACCGGATTTACGACCACGACGAGGATCGAACTTTCCTATATTATATTCACCGAGACGAGCGTGTCGTTCGGGGGTATAAAAGAGAACGAAAAATCAGCTAGAGCTTTTTGATTTGCGAGCTGCTGGTATCATTGACGGACGACAGTGAAAGTCGAGAAGTATTTATTGGATTTTTTTGAGGCAATTAAAATGGTCGAACGGAAAGTGATCATCGTTGTCAATTAGGTCAAAAAGTCGCGCGATTATATAGTGACATCTAATTTTTAAAGCGAGAGTGTCGACTTGTTTATTATTACGGGACTTGAATTTCAAATTCTGTGTGTGTATACGACGGGGACGTTGTAACAGCGTTATTTTGAATAAGTTATAGACGGTTGAATATTTTAAGTACACGCGGGACGAATGAATCATTGGCGGTTATTATTTGAGAACGCGACTTAAAACTTGAGTAAATGTCACGCGAGAGAATAACCCTCTCGTGGGTATCATTTACCGTTACTTTATTGAATATTCTACGGGATTTTACCGTACGTACATTTCTCGTATTACACAATCAGAGTTTGAATAAAACGAGTTTTTTCATAACTGCATTTATTCGTGTGAGGTAATCCTCCCTGCAGATAGTGTGTTCGGTGACAAGATCTGTTTACTTCATAAAAGTTAAGGTTTCTGATATTAATTCGTAAAGTATTTTTCGTTTATCCTTATACATCTTCATATCAGATAAGATCGTCGATATGATGACTAATAATTAACAACAAATTACACCGTAGTAATTTATAATAAATTAAACTATAAAATTATCCACATTGCGCGATTAAACTTTGTATGAATTCCAGGCTTAAAATCTTACCACACGACAGGCAATAATAAAAAAAGGTATGCGAAAAGTCTCTAATCTGAAAATTATAAATTAAATCCATCGTTCGCTCTCTCACCGACAGCCATAAATAAATTGTTATGATCGGCGTTACGCATAGTTGGTCGCTCGCGCTCGCCTACGCGAGCGCATGAAAAAGGTGCAGAACGCCGATATGTAGGTTATATGAAAAGCTTGAGCCATCGAGGGACAACGTTATAAGTGGGACGTAATATATAGAGGTGGAAGTATAGCGCCGCTGACAAATGGGACACCTGAAATCGTCGCGCGACCTTGAGGACAATGAGACGATTTTTCTCGGCGCCGGTGCAGCGCGCGAGGCTCTCCGTTTCTTTTATCGATGTGGTTTCTCGCCTTGCAGTGTTTTCTCTGAGAGGCTTGATTTATACATATGATTTTTCTCTTTGCGAAGATTCCGCGGATTCTGCACTCTTGGCGCCTTTCTTTTTTAATTGAAAGTTTTGTCGGAGAGACGATTTATGGAGAAGAGTTGCATGAGATGCCGATTTTCTACTTTGAGTTAGTGATGCGTTGGTTGTATTAAAAGCCATCTAATCAACTGAATGTTTAGGTATAAAATGCACATGCCGCCATATGCATTCTTTTAATTCTCGTATAAAATATAAAATGATACACGATTCCCAAAGAATTTATTATTTATTACATTATTGTCGACGCAATATTCCTTCCAGATAATGAATATTTGCAAAATATCAAAACTCCCCGTCGCCCACAAAAAATTTTCAAAAGCCAGCATTCCATACAAATCGCACAGCATTCCTCGCAATAAATCAAACAAACGATCTCCTAGCTTGCGCAAAAAATCATCAACGCTTTATCTCCCTAAGCAGCCGCGTTCCTATCAACAACGCGACACATATAATAAACGCAAGCCGATCGCGGAATTTTCGCTAAAAGCCAGCAGACTTATATACTCGACAGCAGTTGTTGCATCACATATACAATCTCGGCCACCGTAGCACTGACTCTGACGAGGTGTGTGCATGGCTGCGTGAGAGAAGTGAGAGATCGCGAGGCTACGCCCGCGCTGGTCTGCAGCCGCAGTGTATTACATATAGAGGAGCGCCGCTGTGTCGAGGTCGTATACGAGTTTCTTG
>UCQR01090205.1:2476-15250 GCA_900474235.1 Cecidostiba semifascia | reverse complement strand
GCTCTTGATTTCCGCCCAATCCCGCAATATGTCGTCATTAGTGGTACTGCGCAAAGCAAACATTCATAAATACACCTACTACCTTCCCGTCTTACATTAGAAGTGGCATTTCTCGAAAACTTACTTAGTCGACGTCACGGTGAACCTGATAACGTACTTCCCGTGAAGCGCAGCAGGTACGCAGTGCACCCTGCCCCGTGAGTTCATTTTCTTCAGCAGTCGCTCAGTCAGTGAATTTTCGCCGCGCAGCCGAAATACAACCATGCCCAAGTGCCTGGCAGCCGGGATCTCGAAACGCGAATCAGCGAGTACCAGCGCCTCGAATTTCTGTGCCAACCTTACCCCCTGTGAATTTCGGATAGAATGGAGATCTGTAGTTTTGATTATTGAGTAAAGGAGAAGATAGAGGTTTCTTTTTCTTTTTCTAAATCTTTTTCTACCTCTCGTATGTGCTTCTGAAGACCCGAAATGCCATAGTTTCTTATTACGAACCAGAGTTTGAGTGCTCTGAATCTTTTGGACAGAGGAATTTGCCAGTGCTGGAAACATCATAAAAGAATTTAGTTTCGCAGGTGGAAATGAAAGTTTGCCATTAAGAACTCACCATATAATCTATTGCAAGTCCTATATAACAACAGATTAAAAATAGCCCAGTTAACAGTTATTCAACTTTTTAGATATATAATGCATTGGTGTAATTATTAAATGTGCAATTTACCTGAATTTTCATGTTGAAGATAGATGGGTTCCACATTAAAAGTCCTGTGCAGAGATTGACTATTTCTTACCCTAAAAATGAGTATTTGTATATACCATACCGCGCTACAGTTAAACTTTAATTTTTAAATTTATTTACCACATAGCTGTACAATCGAAGTGTACCATGAGCCATTTACTCGGATTGAAGGCGAAGGAGTCGGCATAATTGATACCTTTCATCCAAGTACGAAATTCCGGACAAACGAAGGCGCTGCCAGCGTATGCAGCATCGATATGTAGCCACAATCCATTCTTTTCACCTATTTGCAAAACAAATGTTTCAAAACAATGAAAAATCAATATTTTCTGATTCAGGAAGTTGTTTCGAAGATGACTTACATATGGGACCAATTTCTTGTAGATTATCGAATGAACAAGCTCCCGTAGTACCGAGTGTTGCACAAACCTGTAAATATACAAGCATATGAAATGAAAATAAAACTTAATCAAAAAGAAATAGTTTTATACTGAATACCCATTTTGTCAATGTTATCGAACAGAGATCAATATTGTAAATAGACTGGGATGGTAAGAATTTTCCGCAAGATATTGAAATAATAAGTTCGCAATTGTTTTTGCACGAGGGAATACTCGTGGGAGCCAACTAGAAGTATAAAGATCAGCTTATTTATATGATACGGGAAATATTCCGGTACAAGATATAACATTAATTAAGGAGAACTAGGCTCCCGGGACTGTATCGTAAGAGGATCAGTATTGTTCATCATTAGTTGCTGCTATTTTTCAGACTGCCATAGGTCGATTTTATAAATATTCTTGTATACGAGCATTCGACAGTTTTAAAAAATTGATATCTTCATTTATTCAAAAAAAATTCTTTATTTACGGAGTAAAAAATTATTACCTAATCGTCAGCCAGTCAATTGACATATTAATTTACTGCGCTTTGTTCATCTCATCTCTCGATATTATACAGCACAACATCTGATCGATGACGTCAACAGCAACAGCAGCACATACATCGCTTGCTACATTTTACTATTTTAAATAAACTCTTACGCGGTGTAACAGACCATCTCATTGTTCGCGCAACGACTGTATCGTCAGCGCTCATATTCAAACTCGGAATGAACTAAATCCTTCGATGAAGCATAAACGCTGCTGGACAAGTGACTAGACATGCATTTATTGTACATTTTATCGGAAGATTGGTCGATATTATGAATGGAATGCTGTTGAGAAGCGAATGTCCGGCCACTAAGTTTATTAATACGATTTTCACGATTGCTTAATGATCTCCCCCCAATGATTTAACTAATTCAAACTTGCTAATTCATCGAAACAACGGACTGTGTACAACAATCGTCAGTATATGTATACATAATATATCGCTACTTACAAAGAAGGGCACAAGGCCTTCCTCTCGGTCGCGCTGCAGAGCCTCGACCAGCTTTTCGCCCCTCATGCTGAGATTATCGTCGGAATCGATGTACCTCATCCGCACTAATCCAATGAGTCCAGCCTTTTCCACGCTCGAGTGTGCCTGTGAGAAAAAAGAACCGTGCCATAGGCTCACAACTTGCAACCTAGTCGCATCAGGTATAATAACGATTCATACCTGGTCCGAACAGTAAGCTACGAGTCTGGAGTTGATCTCGGCAGGAAGTAGATCCGGATCGTTCTCCTGAACATCGCGGATTGCCCGAGTCCTCGCGGCTAGAAGACAGACGAGGGTCGACTCGCTGGCCGTGGTTTGAATGACTCCACCACCTGAACCGCCGACCTGGTGCAGGAAATCGTCTGGCAGGCCGATCATCTTGCCCAGCCAGTTCATCACTATCGTTTCCAGTTCTGTACATGCTGGACTCGACGCCTGCGATCGAAAATCAAATCATCTTTCAACCCCTTGAATCTTATTGCGAGAAGTATATCATATATGCGAAACTTTACGTCCGCAGCACCCTTGAGCCAAGAAAGTGGAAGAACGGCGATCAATCAAAAAATATATGTCGCACACATCCCTTCTCGACTCGACTTTCGTGTAAACCTATATAAAGCCCTCGGAAACGCTCGCGCGCGTGGAGCGAGAGAGATAGTAGGGGACATCGGGGATTAGCGCACTCACCCAGGTGAAACCTAAGCAATTAATTGCATCAGCCAGCATGTCGGCGAGTAGGCTAGCCGGTGAATTCAGCGCTGGAAAGTAAGCGTGCATGTGGGGACTCTGCCAGTGGGTGACTCCTGGCATAATGCACTTCTCAATGTCGTCGAAGATGTCGGCCCAAGGCTCGCCCTCGTGTGGTGCAGACTGGGGCAGGATGTTCCTCAGGTAACCCGGTGACACAGCCGGGTACACCCGTCTCTCGCGGATGTTCTCCAGGTAGTCCGCGATATAGTCCACCATTTCTTTGCCTAGTGACAGCGGCAAAACGTATATGTTAGAGACTATCTTTTGCCAAGGACACGCGTGTGTTAAAATAAAAGAGCTTTTCGCTCTGTATACGATTTTAATTAACGTACACGTCCATCAGACGAAGATAAGACTCCGATTGACTCGTGGCTAAAGATAGAAAACTCTCGTGGGTATTCAGAATTAGAAATAAAAAAGCAAAGTGAATTCCTACGCTTGGATACGGCAAACATTTTTCCGACACCGAGAGAGCAAACATCGCGTGATTCTCTCCTTGTCTTCCTCGAATTAAAAGCTTTCAAAGCAATCGATCGTAGCTGCGAAATCAAAAAAGCCACAAGCATCATCCGGGACGAGTCTCTGTCTGCATTGGCGATGAAAGCACATGGAAGAGAGCGAGAGAGCGCGCCGATAAAGACCGAACCGGAAATCGCTTTACGGAAGAGCCCGGTAATGAATAGAGAAGAACGAACGAATGAACGAAGGAACGAGAGGTTTCGCGGACGACGCGATTATCGATGGTCGTCGACTACTATATCCTAGGAACTATCACCTTTTAATTAAAAACAGATACGAGCAAACAGAATCGGACGCCTTGAGGAGCTGCTTACAAACACTCGCGCGGCAATCGAAGAAAAATTTAACGCGTTACAGAGAGACGCGAGAAAAAGGGGGTGGGTATTTACTCGGCGTTTGGCTGTTAAAGGGTCCGCGTAATTCGTATAAATGCAGCGGAAACTCGAGGTGGAAAAAATAAAAAAAAGTACAGAGCTTGAGTTCTCAAAAATCGGCATCTGATCCCTCCGGCTGACACGTATTTCTCCCAATAAATAACGAACAAGATTCTTTAGCGTGTCCCGATCAAATAAAAAGAGAGCGGCAAACAGTAGCATCGGGGCTCAATTGATATAGAAGCGTTTATTGTCGGCTTAAAGGGTTCGGAAAGTATATAGCCAATGCGCGGGAATAGCCGTGTGCCGCGACAATATCAAGCCCATAAAATCACGGTCCCCCCTGTGCGCCGGAGATTTCTCTTTATTGAGGCGCATTTCAACGCCAAGGATTCCTATATCCAAGCTGGCGTGTCTCGCTTTTATTCAAATTCAGCGTAAGAAAGCGACGACGATTTATCTTATTTACCGAGGGATAGTTACAGCCGAGCGCTAATTCGTTGAATTTTGTGTCGCGTGTGTGTGTGTGTTTCCAGAAATTTATGCTTTCAATTTTGATATCAAGACTCGTCGTTACGCTAACTTTGACACACACGAACAGACGCATAGATTGAAATTCATGCAGTGGAAGACAAATTACACAAAACTGATGAAAAAGACTTACCATGCTGCCGATACTCATCGAGGTTCATACTGCCCTACAACAGATAGACGAGATCCAGGTGTCAGATTAAAACTATCTCTTTCTCTCAAAGTAAACCGTAAAATAATTGCGAGTGAAGCACAACTCTCTCTCTCTCTCTCTCTCTTTTCTTGCGGCCGAAACTTTTAGAGTCGCGACCGCTACAACCCCGAGTCCTCTTACAGGACCCAAATCTCGAAATTCCGATCGCAGCGTTTGACGCGCATGGGTATACCGAATCGTTACGTTCAAGCAAAGAACAATGAAGAAACCGATCTGACGACGACGAGGCGAAAGGGATGAGAGAGAGAATGATAGTGTGTATGTGTGTGATGCGTCGCCGATGGAAGGGGCCGAATCTTTGGCGGATGCGAGAGAGAGCGTACGAGAGCCGCCTCGCCGATTATTTGTACGGATTCACACATCGATCGGCTGTCATTGAGTCCGAGCTTATTAGGGTAGTGTCACAGGCGTGCCTCATGGCCTAGAGCTAAATACTTACTTTCGTCACTTAGTTCCGAGATAGCGCCGGCTTTTTTTACTCTCTACTCGCCATGAGGGGGGATTTGTAGGACAGCGCGCGCGTTATGCGTACGTTTTACAAGCTGGGGTTGAAATCGGGAGATAGTGTGCGGGAGGGGATTTGATGTTCGATTGGAAGTTGTCGTCGTGTCGATGATTATTGCCCTTCAACTGTGAGAAATCGAAATTTCTGAGACGAGTAATGATTTTAAACGTCGCATTCATAATAGTAAAATTTAACATTAGACGCGTGAAAACGTGTGTGCAATAAAAGCTTACTTTACACACGAACATTTGTATCGTTATCATTGCATAATATATACTATTTCAGATAATCATAATTTTTTTACAAATTATACACAATCAATGATCTAATTTTAATCGTTAATTATGATCGATCATTTAAGACGTGTAAAATAACAAATTCTTAATGCGTGATTTCGCTTAAACAATACATCGCTTCAAAGATGCTGGGCGTTGAAGAGTTTACAAGGGAATCGAAAGTCAATAGTGACGTACTCCTTCATTGTGTCAGTCTAGTTCAAGTGTATAAATAATATGATACACATTTTATTCCTCGTATACGTGTAGTATCATTAAAAATCGTATTTTTTAAATTGTTTAATCTATACGTACCAGTCTCGGTAGACTCCGAATGATGTAAGAATGAAGTATATAAAAAACGCGGAAAAGAAGCTTTCTCTGACGAAGCATTTTTTCAGTGCATTCAACAGTCTTAAATCGATGCAAGTGCTAAAAGAATATGAATATAGTGTCGACGGAAGCCAAAGAAGGTGTCGGACGTGTAAGTTACAAAATCGAGCCACACGTGGAATAATGAAATTCATAAAATGTTTTTAATCGAGCTTATTTCCGAGAATCCAATTTTGCTTATAGATTTAACTCAAATGCATATAGTAGCTATAATGCTAGGCTTCTCGCGCGAATTTTCTAATGGTACTGTACTCCATTAATTGCCTAGGCCAGGCATAATGGAGTATTTCAACGCAGCACAATAAATTGACTTTCGATTAGCACGTCATCATTTCAAGGTTTAGAACCTTGAAATGTAGACTCAAATGGGAATTGAAAATTTAGGAAACACAACTATTTTTAATCACTCAAGCTTTTCTCACTGAAAAAGATTGAAAATCCAGAAGAAGTCGCAAAAGTGATGATTACATGCGCCGAACAATGTCCAATTATTGGATTTAACTGATTTTTTTTCGTAAGCAAAATAAGATCCAATAGAGATATACCCTCGAATTATCCAATCTCTTTTAGTGACTAAGCTGGGAAATCTTAAAATTTATTTCTCCGTGTAAGAAAAAATTGAAAATCTGAATTAAACTACCAAAGCTTCGATAAGAATTATTCAGGTACACATGTGGTCAACCTCTTTGAAGAAAAATATTCATTCGGCGAGACGCTCGACACTATGCTCAAATGAGAGGGACAGTCGATATTATTAAAAGCACAGCCTTCTACCGCATCCGCTTCCGACTTTTGTAATTTCCCGTGGCTTTACGAGATATTCGTTTCCCCGTTATTTTACCGTTTAATACGCGGGAAAATTCTGTCAATACTAGAAAAAAAAAACACTTTGTATAACTAATATCATATCCCACCGTGAAACTTTTAATTAAACAAACTTACTCTTTAGAGTCCGCTACTTCTCACAGAAAATTGCTATATGCTCGATAAAGCACCTCGACTATCAAAAAGATGGTTAAAAAAAGTGGACAACTCACCTCCTTCAAATTTTTCTTCGACAAAAAAGCTCTCGATCAATCCCTGCCGATCTCCGCAAAAATTTCCGCTTCCTCAAAAGCTGCAGCAGCAGTCGAGCAGTCCGAGAAGACGACAGACAGGAGTCACACACTCGCTTAGCAGAGGCAAAGGGGCCACACTCGCTGACTGGCTAAGCGCAAAAGTACTATACCCACGGTGTGGCGTAGGTATGGGCATCGCTGCAACAAGTGGCGGGCTTTTATACAGGGGAGCTCTGGAGCAGCGCGCGCGCCACGCTTCGAGGGTGAAAAGGGGCGCAAGCGCTCCTGTGGGATAGAGATATACTCGCGCACAAAGATCCTTCGGGACGACGAGACGTGCTTTCTACGCATGCGAATTAATTTTATACGAGTGACTGAGTGACGGAGGGTTATTTGTTTCGTTGCTGTTGAAAATTATTTTTTGTTTTGTACTTCAGGCGTTATTGAATCGTGGCTCTAGTTTAAGTTTCTCGTAAAAATTACACTTGTAAGAAGTGAGTTGCAAGATTGACGAGTAATTTTTGTTTCTGCAGAAAAAATTTATACTGATTTGAAAGCATATCGATCGTAGCCCCTTCTAATGTAAATTCTGCAGCTTGTAAATATTACTATATGTTAAATGATTTCATCTTTAGCTTTTTTTAAATGCATTGAACAAACCTTACTATCCTTTTCTCATTTAGATCGAAGCAATCTCGGTTTAATTTAAGAATGACTCTCTTTTAAGGCCACTTTATTACGTCAACTTTCATTACCCAAGCTTTTAGAATCACTTTAAAAACTATTACACAGATAGGTTTGTAATTTTATGCTGAAACGGTATATGCATCGTTAATTTGTGATAGTCTCACGTACCAAATATCGATATGATAAAACTAGAAACAAGTGTGCAATTAAAAATAAAAACTTTGATATTTATTAATATACAAAAAAACAATTGCTTTTTTTTAATATACCAGGTATAATTTATATATAGAGCTAGCAATTTATTACTGTCGTAAGGTAGCATTTAACTTGTACCTTTCATTTCTAATGTCCCCACTTAAAAATGCAAATGTGTCTCTGAATGCACATCACGGCGAGCAGCTGTTCAATTTGCATTATGGAACTTTTGTTCCAAGATAGTGCGGCTACAAAAGGTTTCACACAAAGGCAAATAAACAAATCATGACAAGCTTTTTTTTACAATAAATTCTTATCAACTATTTATCAATTAAAATGCATTGCTTCTTTTACAAATAGAATTTAACAGTAAAACTTATCGTATACGTTATGGTACGTGACCCATATTTTTTCAGATTGTAAAAATTTTTTAGATTTGAAATTTATTATGAAAAACAGAATTGTATTAAACTAAGTAATTTTACTAGAGCATTATCTACTATTAACAAGAATCGTAAGCATACGAACAATACTTTGTTTCAATTCAGTACCTGTAATACCGACTGCAATCATCTATAGACTTGCTCTTGAGATAAGCTTATATCAGGATATATTTTTCTTAAATTTAAAAATCTTTATTTTCAACTGCTTTCTTGAAAATTCAAAGTGTTTTTATTACAAATCGATAAAACTTGAATAACGAGTATGAGATACGAGCGAAGTGTTTTTGCAGATGATTCGTAGGCAAGCTCATAGATGGCGATACAGGGCGATTTGAAATGCAGACCGCAATCTATATTTTTTAATTCTTTTTTATCGCTTTCATTTTTACACTAAAAGCGAAGTAACAATATATTTTTTAATAATTAACACGTTTTATTAAAAGAACGCAAAATTTATTGACACTGACTGGATGCATAACGAATGTACATATACCGAAAAGAGAATTAATGAACTTATTGCATCAATAGCAGTAGACTCAGGCAGTTATAGCATGAGCGGCCCAAGCAGGCCGAACAAGGCAGTTTTCACATGAGGTGGCCCAGCGCTATATATGCAGTATCCGCATCGATAGTGATCAAGGGAATACATTTCGTATAGAAAAAATATCTATGCGCCACCTATTGTCGCTAGCGGAGACTTATAGAGAGCCGGAGAGTTCAGGAAGTGGGGTAAAGGCTAGTCCAAAATGATTTTATTTTACAGCTACTATGTCTAGGCGCTACTACGGCTGATTACGAATGCTCGCTAGCCCTCAGGATGGCTGGTCATTTTTTAACTAATGTTTATATTCAAATCTTACCGTAGTAAGTATTTGTAACTGTACTTTTTATTTGAAACATCGGCAACAAAACATGTTTTTATATGCAAATACATTAGATATCTATTCAGAATAACGTACCCGTATGACATTTTTATTTAAAAATTAGCAGAAAATAAATTAAAAAATTCTAAACTTCACTCAATATAAATTTATAATCGTTATGATCGAAATACTTTGCATGATTCTAAAACATTTGATTAATTAAAGAAATCGGTGAATATTTGATAAAAAAAAGAAGCATACCCTTAGAGTCACATAGCGTATACCAACGATGCCACTTGCGCAATCCCAATTAACGCGCCCAATAAAGGTCCGTCAAACGGCTCTGTAAGTATAAATTACATCATTAAATCAATTCATCATAAAACTTTCTTTCTTTTTTTCCTCCATCCCGTCTCTGCAGCACATCGCGTTTCCATCCTCTACACTCGCTCCACCAGATTATCCATCTCGATACATCCTATAAAGAAATAACGCGTGAATGTACCGTTCGCCGGAGCCGCGAGCGACGCGATGCCATTTCGAAACGAGGCGTGTGTGTACGCGCGAGCGTTCAAGCCTTTTTTTTTCACGTCGAAAATACCCGCGAGCTTCGGTTCTCTCTCTCTCTCTCTCTCGCTCTCTCGAGTGCTTTATTGAGGAGAGAGAATGAGTCTATTGTTCGATAAGTTTGAGGGAATAGATGCGTACGCGGATAAGCCCGAGGATTTTACAGTTTTAGCGCTGCGCAAAGATGTGTGTGTGTGTGCGCGTTGAAAAATTAATTTGCCGCTCAGGGGGATAGCAGCAGAGTGCGTAGGTATTCGAGTCTGGCGAGTTGTATTGGCATGTCTATGCGGTATATCGAATAAACAAAAGGAAATCTCTCGACGTGATTATAGAGATATATCCTATTACCTTGGTGTATTAAAATTTGAATTTAATCTTTACTTGTCTGCTACACGGAGATGATGAATGCGGCAGTCCTCCTAAGTTGCAGCTGCATCGTTTATTCTTTATTACACTTTGGTAGAACGAGATGTGTGTTCTAGTCAATTGCTCCCAAAGAACTGCAAGAAAGAACCGCCCGCGCTCTAGCAACAAGTCTGCGGGGATGCCTATAGTTGGGACTGATAACACAGAGGTGTCATCCGATCGGCTTATTCAAGTTGTTGATGCACATCTGTTGCTAACCACGGCTACTAATTTTTAATATGCAACAAGGCCACGGCATCATTGTCTTGATAACGAATAATAATGTAATTTTATCTTAAGAAAAATATATTGAACAAAGTTGTTATTTTACCACGATTATTACAATTTTGTTTCCTCGGAGAAAGTTTTTTTATAGGAAAAATTTCAGTTTCGTTAAAAACTTGTTAGATGTACAATTTAAGGCGTTTGAAATCCAAATAAAGTATTTTTAGAAAATGTCGAAACGTTTTTGAAATGGCGCAGCCTGATTGGTTTGTTCCCGAGAATCGGAAGCACTGATTATGTATCATTTCAAAAAACGTTCCACAGGAATACCCTAGTGCCGAGTGTATGTGTATGTAGGAGGGTTGCGCACGGAGATTCCAGCGTATAATCGGTAGATTTTATTTCATAACAGCTAATTTTTTTTTAAATTTTTTTCGCATGTTTACCTTACCCTAATTGTTAATTGTTATAGAGGGAATTTTTCCTATGATTCCTGAGATAATTCACAATCTTCTCGAATCCAAACCTCAAAAGTAACATCACAAGTGCTGTCAGCTGTTTGATTGCTAAGAGATTGAGTACTGTGTTCTTACGTCTTACCGATTGTTGCTAAAGTCAACGATCCAGAAGGTAAGACTAAGAGTCGTTTTAAACTCTGATTCTTTATTGGACTTTTGAAGTGACAGTTGTGTATCCTAGTCGAGCGTTCCGAGGAAACTGAAGAAAAGAATTGTCCGCACCGGGACAATGATTTCGCGACGTCGCCTTGTCGCAGTAGCTGATAAGACACAATCGAGATGGCATCTACTTGGCTCACAAGAGCCATCTCGATACCCTTCTGTCACTACTAACCAAGGTAAGCGTGAGATACCACTCGTTGCAGCCTGAAAAAATTTTCACATATAAAATCAACCAAAAAAAAAATGTCTTTTTTTCGGCCGCTCAATCAATCAAACTACATAATCCAGCCTAGTCCCCCGAAAACTAACAGTAAACCTCATCGACGAAATTCCTCCCGGGCGTCTCGTAAAAGAGCAGCCATATCCCAAATTACAGCTCCACCTGACCATAAAAAAGCGCATCTTCACGACTGGCTCCGTAAAAATGCCTTCCCTCGGGCTATAAGTATAACCAAGCAAACCGGCCCCGCGTGCGCTCACACACCAAAAAAGGCCAAGACACTCACACACAACGTACATCAATATATCTCCGTCTGGGTATAGGCTTTGCGCGCGCGTATATCGATTATCCTTTATTAAAATGCACTTGTCGCGCTTACTCGGCAGAGGTAGGGAGAACAGGTTAACCGCGAGAAGGGCCGTGGTACCGCTACAACCGACTCGCGCGCGCGATTACAGGAATTGCGGAGAGAGATGCGCGCCGTGCGTTGTTTTGCTATTATATAGTATACACACACACACATACACACAGCGTATACTGTACTCGGCGGACGAGACTATTGACCTAAAGACATTTTTCGCACGATCTAGCCGAGAGGATAGGTGCTTCTCCACAGCTGATGGGGCTATAATGGTGTATTGTCGAGAAGCTGATGATGATCGTCGTTGAGAAGAAAAAGAATGCTCGATTAGGTGGTTTATTGGCTTGACTATCGACATTCATTGAATACCGTTGTCGGAAGCTCGCGGCATAGGAAAAATTGCTAGTGTTTTGAATGATACTTTTTCGAGAGAGAGAGAGAGAGAGAGAGAGAGAGAGAGAGAGAGAGAGAGATACGAACGTGGAGGGTTTTTTCCTTGCGACCCGAGTTATCGCTAAAAGCACTCAAGCGCTACCGCGCGCTTTTTTTGTTTTGGTGTACACCGCGCGTGCGGCTGGCTATAAAGTCGCTGATAACACGTCGTCGTAAAATTACACCTTTACAATTGTTTTACTGCTATATACGAATACGAATGTTTCAGCTCGCGCACTGTATGAAAGGTATACTGGGGTATATACGCAACGAAATGTTCGGCTGGTAACTTCATTAAATTGAAATAAATTTTGCTCAGTTGTTTTGCTTACAGTCATCTTTTTTATAATTAAGAAAATGTTCCCATTTTTATTTGACGTAGACATATAAGTTGATTTTAGATTAAGAAATACTATTTCCACGTCTAGCTAACTCGGTTGAAGATTCAGGATGACAAAAGACACGGTAAATTTCATTATCTAGATTGTGAAGATATTTAGTTTGATAATATTGTTAAGATTTTTTCGGGAATTTCTTTTTGCCATGTTCATTTATGACGCATTTATCCTCCCTTTCTCATTTGAGAATTAACTTGTGTATGTGACGGATGCTGTTACTGATGTACCTGCTTAGCGCTTTCTCGCGTATGCTGTTAATAGTGTATGTTGGCTCGTTGCATAAATTGGCATTGGACCATTCAAAACGAAAATATTAAGCTTGTGCCATTAAAAATCTTTATTGAAAACAGAACTTAATTTTGATTTCCGCATGTGTAGTCCGCGATACAATGTAAAGCAAAGCAGCTTTGGATTGGCTCTTCCCCCACCGGCCACCGCTTACAAACTCTCCGTGTCTCTGGCTACCAAACATAGGTGGCGTATAGGGGCTTTCCTATTCCCCTCATCAAAATCGTCGTTCA
>UCQR01090204.1:8048-18305 GCA_900474235.1 Cecidostiba semifascia | reverse complement strand
CGTCGCAGCGGCAGCAGCAGCCCAGTCGTCGTGGGCCAAAACCAAGCGAGAATCGCGTCCGACCTCCCGCGCCTCTTCTCTCTCCGTCTCAATACGTTTCGAACCGCGAAGCGCAGCTGCTTTGGCTCGATTAGTGCCGCGCCGTACTGTTGTCCGATTTTTCGTGACCATTCATCTATCTATCTATCTATCTGTCTCGATTTCGATTTTCTTGAACGCGACATTCACTTTTCCGGGATACAAGTAAACATCGACGCACAATATAAAGAGCTGAACAACAGGTGAGATTATTGCTGGGCGAAGGAAGAATTCGTTATCACGATTGAACGTTGATAAAACAACCGATTTTCCGCGATCGGTCGGCACGCGAAAGTTTGTTTGATTAAACAGTGCCGTAAAAAAAGTGTGTCTAAAATTCTACCGGTTGCTATATACGTGTGTAAACATAACGTTTCGTCAGTTACGCAATTAAATCGCGCTTATAAATAAATACACTCAAACAATCGCGCGTGTGCGGCTTGAAAATTCAAAGTGGCGAGAAGCAGCGATTCCTCGGTAAAACTCAGAGCTTTGCACGCGGTCACCATAATCCAAAGAAAAAGTGTGGCACGCACCGGCATTGTTGAATACATATACATGCGCGCACATATACCACTTGGCCGGCAATCCGTGATGTCATCCCGGATCGAAACGCGACATTGACATCCACACCGGAGCTTTTGCTCGGATCCTCCTCTGCTGTTTTCACGCGCTTTTGTACGCATATTTCGCCGTCCCGGCGACCGCCGGCTACTTTTAGCCCTCGAAGCTAATACTTATACGCGCGTGCCGTAATCGCGCTGATGTCACCCGTGCGAAAAGAAACATGTGTCGCCGTTGACCGAATTTACGCGAAGTGTTTGATGAATTTTTTTTCTTTTTCATTTCGTTTTGAAAGCTAAGTCGAGTGATGTCATTCGGAGAATTGATGACCGCGTTAATTAGAATATTGAGAGGTTCGTTTGGTATTTTTATCGAATGCATATAATAGTGATGCGAATTCGTTTGGAGATAAATAGAGAGATTCTTGGTGTTGCTACTAGTCAACTGACAAATATACGCGCCGGCTATACATAGTAGACCAGACTATAATTACACTTGCACTCTTGAAACTAAAATAACGTTTTGTCGCACTCTGCAGTCTCCGCCTGTAACAGCATCAATCCCCAACCGGTCCAGGCCGCATCCAAAGCTAAACAATAATAATCAGAAACGTAAGATAATTCTAACGAAAAATCAAACATTATATACCGAGCCAATAACCAAGTATCACCGAATATAAACAATCGGTTAAAAATCGCGAAACCTTGAACTTGATCTTGCCTCCGTTGCATCGACTCCTGCCTAAACCTACACTCGTCTCTCCGTACCACAGACCACGGCAAATTTCAGCAGTGACGAGTATCCGATCGAAGGGAGCATATAAAATCGCGGCGAGTTTCGCGCGTCGCAATGCTAAAATACGAAGGCGGCGCGTCGGCCCCAGTTCTGTCTACTTTTAGCCAAGGCCTCGCGCGTCGTCGGCCGGCCAGGAGTCCGCGCCGGGATTCAAGCCATCTCTCTCACTCGCTTACTCGCGCGACACGCATTTCCGATTCTAAATCCGTATACTGTGTCGGCGTGCTTTCGCTCGGCGGCGGCCACGTGAAAATCGAAAAGAGACACTATTAGCGCTGATGGCCCTGGTCGGTGAAGCTAATTGAATTTTCGGGCTGATTGACGAGACGCTGTGACGATCTGTATATATTATCTGTATATACCTCACCGAGCTGTCAGTTGTATTCGGGGACAAGGCGTTAATATTTCGTTTTGTATAAATAATTATAGTATAAGGTTAATTATACAGACAGAAGCCGCAGTAGAAACAATATTCGATCCCTTGCAGACTCGTTAGCTTGCTGCGCTCCAAGTCGGAAAAGTCGAGCGAAGATCTGCGCAGCTTGCGCCTCGTCGAGGAGGAGATAGAGCGTCACCGCGAGCGCCTCGAGTCTATCGGCGCGCGCATCGGCCGGTTCCACGTGTACGGCGCCGATCAGGCGGCGATCGAACACGAGCTTGCCGATCTCGGCGCTGAGCTTGACGAGGAGCTCGAGGCCCTGCGGGAATTCTCGGGAGACACTAAGGCGCGGTACCAAGCCAGCCAGCAGCTGGTGCCGATCGACGTTGCCCAGAAGCTAGCCGCCCTCGAGCTTCAGGCCGAGGACACGAGCCAAGCCATGGAGGAGAAGCAGCGCGAACAGAAGCGCGCCAAGACCACGAGGACCGACTACCTCGCGGACGTCGACGAGCTGCAGGCATGGATGCGCGAGGCTGAGCTCAAGGTCCAGGACCGATCCTGCGAGCCCTCCAAGATGATGGAGAACCTGCGCCAGATACAGACCGAACTGGCACCCATAGCCGACAAGCTCGAACGACTGACCAAGAACGGCAAGGCCATCGTGGAGAACACAAGGGACGAGGCCGAGAAGGAGCTGATCGGCAGCACCGTGGCCAATCTGACCGAACAGCTGGCCCAGGTCAAGGCCTGGCTCGAGGAGAAGAAACAGCAGGTTGGCGACACCCTCGACGCCTGGCAGAGGTTCCTCGCGCTTCTCGAGGCCGTCAAGGCCTGGACCGCGGAGAAGCGCCTCTTCTTGGCCGAACCGTTGAAACTAGCTAGTCTCAATCAGGCGCGTCAGAGGTTACACGAATACTCGGTAGGTTACTACTTTTCGCCACTCGATAAGTCGTTAAGCGCGTTCTAACATTGTAAGAAATTTCCTAGACTGCGGTAAAGAGCTGTAAGCAGGTGAACAAAAACCTGAGCGATATGGGCCGCGAACTGGAAAGCATCGGTCAGGTAACCAGCGTTGGCGACTTGCCCCACAAGCTCACGGAAGCGGAAGAGGCTAAGGTCGAAGTAGAGGGTCAGCTATTGGAGAGGGTTCGTTGACTAATATAAACAGTCTTGTCGCATGAAATCCAGTTGCGAACTTTCTGCAACTTGTTGACTGATCTTTACAGAATGCACTGCTGCAAGAGACGAGCGAAGAATGGGAGCAGTGCGAGCGCAAGATGAAGGATGTGAAGGTCTGGATGGAAAAGGCCCGACAGAGCCTGGAGTCGGTGCAGAACAAGAAGAAACCGCTGCGCGACCAACACGCGATCCGCGAAAAGATGTTGAGCGACGTGGCGATACAGAAGACCAAGATCACCATGAGCGTGGAGAAGCTGCAGGTGCACTTCCGATCGGGCATCGGTGGCGACAGCCGCGTTGTCGAAGCCGCGGATGAGATACTCGCCGAGCTCGACGTTCTCAACGAGACCATTAAAGAGCAGACTGCTTCCCTCGAAGCCTGTCTCGCTCAGCTAGATCAGTACCAGCAGGTTAGGACTCGGTCGAAGACACGAAGAATTTTTTCGCTCATGGATTTATTTATGTTGGTTTGGAAGACGCGTGATTTTCATGCAATCGTTTGGAAAGTCTTTGAAGCATCAGCTCTCGACTAAGATCAATAAATTTATGGGGGGAAAATTCTTCGGTTCTTCGAATGACGACGATCGCATATAGTCGCCTGAAGGATATGTATTATGAAGCGGCGTGTTGAATCTGTTCACAGGAGATACAGCAGCTCCGTCAGCAAATCGTACAAGTTGAGCAGCAGCTGAGGACGGTTCTGAGCCCAACGTATTTGCCTAACGACAGAGAAAAGGCGCTACAAGAACAACAGGTAGGTTGTCGAATCTTTTTACTCCCCACCTCTTTCTTTCTCTCTCACCTGCACTGTGCGCTATATAGAACAGCAATTGATTTGTACATATAATAGTTCAAATTGATACCAACTCAAGACCACCACCAACATGTTGTGATTAAAAGCAAACAACGTTTTTCACATTGCCAGTGACTTATGCGTATATACATAAAAGTTATTAATACGTCGATGAGTGGACAAGAATTTTCGTTTTCCTTTCTGCCTTTCAAAATTACTCATTGTCAGTTACAAGAATCATTCATTTTGTTCTTTTTTTCTTTTTAATTTATTAAGAACAAAAGATAGCTTCTTTCGATTATTTTCCAACGCATTTATGCTTTATACTTTACGAAGATCAAGCATCATACTGCTTTGGAAATCAATGGGGGATGGTTAATTTTAATCTAATCAATTCATGTACATTACTTTATTTTTATTTTTTATTACGTTCAAAATTTTCTGGTGGTAGATTGGCTTTCTGGGTGTTGGTTGGTATCTTT
Organism: Cecidostiba semifascia; assembly: GCA_900474235.1. Lineage (NCBI taxonomy): Eukaryota > Metazoa > Arthropoda > Insecta > Hymenoptera > Pteromalidae > Cecidostiba > Cecidostiba semifascia. Next base: position 14,035 of record UCQR01090204.1, on the reverse strand, counting down.
ATTTTATTTCTGGTGTTGCGTATTGTTCTCACTTCTTACACTTATAGCTTTAAGTTATCTTATTTACCTTTATACTTTTATCATTTCGAGGGGTAACTTGATTTTGCTTGTTTGTGTTCGCATTATGTATTTGTTTGTAAATTGACTCGTAAAATAAAATAATATCATATGTCGAACTTAATTCTTTCCGTAGCCTATATACATTTCTATTTTTGTAATTCTATAATGTACCTTGTAAATAGTACGTTAAGCAGCACAATACTTTCTGTATATTAGCACAATCATATTATAAGTAATTTTTAGTTTATAATTTTTATTATTTGATTATTATTATATTATTAATAACGGAATCGTGGAAACGGACATAACATCGACATCAAGCGTTAAATTGAATTTATTCACAGCAGCTCAAATGTAGCTAAATCAAGTCAACTTTTCTTGGATTTAATAAACACGAAATATTTTAACTATTCGTGACGACGCCGCCTTAGGACGGCAATGCGAAGTCATTGCATAATAAACATGCGATTAATAAATTTTTTAGTCGTTAATTTTACGTTTGTCAACTAGCTGTTCATTTATGACTTTTATTTGCTGCATTCCTTCTGTCCATTCACACACACGTCCTTCGATTACATTCCTTAACCACTACGCTCCTTACTCTCTTTCACTATTTCGTCGCTACCTGTTCATCTCATTAATAATACCTGAAAATTCTGTTCGTCGTCTTTGTCATTTTTTTCTCCTTTCGTACCATGTCTCAATTTTTTTTCATCCATCTAATTAATGCTCTTTATATTTTGGCGCGGGGTTTCATCTCTCTTACTTTTCAACGAAAACAACGTTCGCTCTTTCACACGCTCAATTTTCTCGTTTGCGATGCTCAGATTTGTCGTGAACGGATAAAGTCTCTGCACAGTAAAATCCAGGCGCGCACGGAAAGATCCAAGCTGTTAGTTCAACGAGGAACGCCAGACATAGAGCCGTTAGATCCTTAACAATCGGCGAGTTGGCCCTTGGTTCACAACCCACGTGACTCGAGGCCAAATTGTTGATTATAAGTATATTATCGTGATCCGTGGTGCTATAAGCACACCCAAAGGCTGTATCGTTTTTGTAAGACACGCGAAAAATGTACGACGAGCGCCGTACTGCGGAAAGACCGCTGCATTCCTGCCGCGATTTACAAGATTTTCAATCTCGATGAATTTAGAGAAAATCTCGCATAAGCGTATATACTCGCACGTGTGTGACATATATTGCATTATTTAGTGAAATACAAAGAAGTACATTTGGTTTGATTTTTGTAACGGATTTTTAATTTTCAAGCTCGAGTCCCTCGCTTTCTGTACTTTTATTGTAACGCAAACAGAATATCCGATTTTCGTAACTTTTTTTTTCAAGTAATGCGTGTAAATGATTGTAATTGTGACTCTAATATACCGGCATCTGTTTCTTTCGAAAGTGTAAATTATTGTATTAATCGTAGAATCGTGTTTGCTTGGTGTATCATAGATTTTTAATATTATAAAATAAAACAGCAACGAGAAAATAAAGAGCATTCTCTTTTGAGAGAGCATTAGGACTTGTTTTTGTACTTTTTCCACTGATCGGCGTAACCTTGATATTTCCTTTCGAGTTCCAAATCCTGTTTTGAAAATCTAAAAGTGCCAATTAATAATCGACAAATATAGAAGATTACTCTACCTAATCATTATTAGGATTTCGCGATAATAGAAGATTCAATTAGCTTAACAAACTCATAACAATGAAAAATTTCTGACGAAATTCAAAACTAAAAATATGTACAAATGAAAAGTGCTTCCGATGCTTTAAAGCAAAAAATCTATATGCCCATCCCGCTGAAAAATTATTAATTCAACTGCAAAGATATGAGTTCTCCTGGCACTTAAATTTTGCGAGCAGGCCTTGCGGACACGGCTGGAGGAGTGGAGGCAGCGTACACGGATACTGGCCGATCAAATTCACGCAGTAGATCCGCACTATGTCCCTCCGAATCCTGAAGGTGGCAACAAACCACTTGGCCTTGCATCTTACGCCGATATAGCTGCCGGAAGGTCAAGATCAAGCTCTCGTCATACAAGTCCTTGCAGAAAAGCCAAAGAGGAAGCTCCTGCAACAGCTCGTGTCCAAAGTCAATCTGAGAGCAAGCCGGTGGCTTCATTGCTTAGCTCAACAAAGTCTAGCGAAGATGCAGTCAAATCTCAGGTTCTTGAAGCGAAGAGCAAATCGACAATTCAAGCACAAACCCATGCAGAGACTACAAAACAGGCGCAACAAAAAGCCAAAAATAATGCACAAGTAGAGAAGCAACAAAGTAAGGGGAAATCGGAGACCGCTCCTCGACGTGGAAGATCTCCAACAAGAAAGATGCCAAACAAACAGACCTCTAAGATTGCTGAAAGTACAAAAATAAAAGTTCCTAGTGTACAGATAGAAGTGACTGAAGCTGAAGTCTCGAAAGTGCCAATACTTGCGGATGAGAAAAGAGAAGTCACCGAGAGTCACGTACAAAGAAGTTTAACTCCTCGTGAAGAAAGACGTGGAAGATCACCAAGTCCAATATGGATTCCAGGATCAACAACATATGCTGATGTATTGAGAGGACGATCTTCGAGAGCATCTTCTGAGCCAGATGAAAGGGTGGATGAAATGGTTCATCTGAAGATGAAAGATTCTCGAATGGTTATGCGTGATCGTTCTCCAACAAAAGCTCAGGAGTCGCATGACTTGCAACATAGCAATGCTTCTCAAAATAAAACAGCTGTTCATGTGGAACAAACAATTAAAGAGACTGCTTCATATCAGCCAACGGTTCCCTTACCAGCACAAACGACTATTTCAAGAACGGACATGGAAGTAACCAGTTGGGCAGATGAACCTCTCGAAGATTATAACACTTTAACGGAAACCACTATTCCACCACAACAAGAAATGTATAATTACATGCATCCGATGCCCGAACTAGTAGGGTTTATCAATTCTCAGTTGAATCCTTTCCCAGTAAATACCTTTGTTTATGGACAAACCCAACCTGTACAACCATTAGATCCGATTACATTAAGAAGTTATGAAACCCATGTTCAATATGCAGGGGAACACTTTGTAGCACAACCAAATTATATACCTCCGGAAATTTATCAACAAACTCGGAATGTACATGAATCTAATATATCGAGCAAATTCAGTAATACAGAACCCATCATTTTGCCCCAGCGTAGTTCTGATATTCAATTAAATATTTCGTCGGACTCTAAAATATCAAATACTTCCATGAGTACAATAAATAAAAGTCAAACCCCAGCAACAGGTAAAACTGAACAAGTTTTTGAAGAATCTACTAAAATCGTAGAGGGTAATGCAAACAAGAATGTCGACAAAAAGAATATACAAGAAGTTGAAAGGCAAACAAAAGCAAAAGATAAACTTGAATCAGTTGATCAAGTACAATCACAAGGATCGTCGTTTTCATACGCACAAATGTTGTCACGAGGGTTGACACCTCGAGAACTGTTATCGCAAACTCTCAAAGAAACAGGTAAGTTCGAAAAAAGATCGTTATCCCCAAGTGTAGAACAAAAAAGCTCAGTTACTGAAAAACAAGTTGCTTCAAACACTGAAAAACAAACTGATACTAAAGGAAAAACTGAGAATTGGGATATAATAAAGAAAAAAGATACAAAAAGAAAGCAGAATATTGAACAACAATCGAAGAAAGATGAAAGTGTCAAAAATGGCAAAAAAATTAAAGTGGAAGCTGAGAAAGTTGAAAATTTACAAGCGATCGAAAAACAATCCAAGAAAGAGGTTGCTGCGTCATCTCAAAAAGTTAAATCATTAACTGAAAATTTAGATGATAAACAAATAAAATGTGACAAAACAAAAGATGTTCAAAAAGAAGATAAAAAGGATACTAACTCTGTCAATATAGATAACTCTAATGAGAAGAGGAAAAGACAAAAAAAGAAGAAACAAGATAAGTCGTCCGAAGATGAGATAGATAAAGCTCTAAAAGAAATAGAAGATATGGATAAAAATAAAACGAAAACTTTAAAGGACAAACCTAGTAAAAACTTGCCCAAACCTAAAAGTGAGGTAGAAGCAGAAATTGAACAAAAAGTTAAACAGAAAAATGAAAATAATCCAAAAGAAACTCTTGTTGATAAGTCAACTACTAAAGCCAGTGAAGTTAAAGAAATAATAAAAACGGAGTTCAACAAAGAAGAAAAAAATAATGTTATGGATCCAAAGTGCACCGTACAAGATAAAAATGCTGCATGTAAAGATAATAAAAAATCAAACCCTCCAGATAATAATCAAAATATGTCTAAATCTAACAAGAAAAAGAACAAACAAGCCCCGAAAGGAAGTAAACCTTTTGTGGAAATACCAAACATTGTTTCAGAACAAAAGAAAGGAAGTGAAATCGAAGGTAGTTCTAATAGCGATCAGAAAAATTCAAGTGTAGAAATAAAAGTAAAAAATAATGAACAACAAGTTATTGATAAAGTGACCAAGGACTATAAAATGCATGAAAATAAAACATCACCTTCTGAATTATTAATCGCTAATGAAATAAAAGACAGTGCTGTTAAAAGTGCTACACAGAAATCAGAAGAACAATCTGTTAAAACTGAACCCAAGATTCAAAAACCATCCTCGGATAATCGAAAATCAGAAGAAAGTAAAATCATAGCTACAAAACATGTTGCACCAATTAGCCATGATTTGGAGTCCGATACCAAAAAATTAATCCCTAAGAAAAGCGAAGATCCGATTTTGATCGAAAAGTCTAACCTTATAAATAAGCAATCTATGAAATCGAAGACGCTTAAGAAAAACAAATTAGAAGAAACCGCGTTATCTAAACAAATATCGAATGAAAACAAGACTTCAATAAAACAAGATTTTCTGATTGAAAGTAAAGTAACAAATACAGGTATTACAACAATGGAAGGTGAAGAAAAAAGTACAAAAATTGAAAAGATTGTAAGTTTACGGCCAGATAATGTTGAAGCTAATTTAATAACAACGTATGTAGTATCAGAAACTTTACAAAAGAATGAAAATTTGACACCAGTTTTATCTAAGGAAGAAACAGAAACCAAGGAATCTACTGGTTCTAAAAACTCAGTTATGGTTTTAGAAGGTGACGAAGAGCCCTTATTTGGCAGTGTACAAAATAGAAAAAAGACTTCTTCAAATAAAGCTTATCCTGAAGTAAATAAGCAAAATTTGAATTATGAACAACTTAAAGAAAATGCTCTGAAGAAAAAAGAAAAAGATCAAACTAATGTAGAAGACAATCAAGTATTGCTGGATACAAGTAACAAATTATCAGGGGAACCTTATATCAATGAAATAATTAAACCATATCAAATGGATTACCATACATATGCAGAAGCTGAGAATGATTTACATCGTTTTTATAAGATCGAAAAAATATTACAGGAACCACAACCATTAAAATCTACTGGCGATACAAAAAGAGCTTTGAGCATTGAAAGAATTGTGCAGCAGTCAAAAATGAAAGAACCAGAAAACAATATAAAATCTGAATCAGCAGTCTCGTCAGCTGAAATTGACCAAGAACTTATTACAGACGGAAAAAAACTTAATACTAAATCTAAACAACTATCAGTTGAAAGTGCGCCTACAAGAAAATTTAAAGATAAAGATGAAAACGTTGATATCAATACGCAATCAATAGCTTTACAATTAAGTGATCAACAAATTTCTAATATATCTGCGAGTCAAACAAGTTCAAACGTTCATTTGAAATGTGATGACGCATGGATGGATCTTTTAGATGAACCAATTACCATAGACGATGATTTCGATATGGATATTTCTAAAGACATTAAAAAAGAACAAACAGCTGTAAAAGGAACTCAGCCACAAGAATCTAAAAAAGAACATTCTCAGATACAAGAAACTAAGAAGTCGAAAGCTAAAGGATCAGTTGC
>UCQR01090199.1:1882-15718 GCA_900474235.1 Cecidostiba semifascia | reverse complement strand
ATATAATACGATATACTTTTATACACGCGAAAGTGGAATGTTTCGATATAATCGATTTTTATAAAATCGGAGCGTTAAATTTAGCGCACACTTCAAATTGTAAATTAAGATCTTGTTCAAGGACGTAAAAATCTGTAATAGATTACAGGCGGTGTGTTCGCACGGCGCGCGTATTTATAAGGAGCACCTTTCAAGTGCTGCCGATCGAAACCGGTCTCTCTCTCTATACTGATACGTAATACCGATCAAATAATTTCACTACTTTATATCGATAGATTTCAACGGTACAGGCACTCGAGCACCAGAGCCGAACGTACATATATACGTATACACATGTACTCATCATCTCGGCGACTGATGGGGATTAAGAATAACCGTTGCTACAATTTTTTTTTTTTAATTCTCCTTTCAAGCGCGCGGAGGATTATCCTCTATACAGTACGCTGGAACAAGTTTTCTCGAAAAACTTTTTACGCGGCGATCGAAAAAAGACGTCCACAATGAAAGCGCAACATTTTAACATATTTCGCGTGCGCATAATAATCTCCCTCGTAAAAAGGCGTTTTTTGCGATCGAGGCTGCACGCGGCGAAATTTATTAAAATGGATCCTCTCCTCATTTTTTCCTTCTCGCATATCGCATATATGCACTCAACGGCGAAGAAAAAAGTCAGCTCCTCGGCGTATGCGATCACGTTGGCAAGACGCGCCGGTCATTCAGAGTGTCGACGAGACATGGGCAGACGGAGAGAGAAAGAGAGAGAGAGAGAGAGAGAGGACCACCCACCTACCGGATTGGCTGATTACCTTTTGCGCGGAATTCAGCCTGTCGCTGCGGAAACCGTCGGAGGGATTAAAAAGACCGCGCGAACGTGGTATAGAGTAAGGTGTATATCTCTATCGAGCCGTCATTATTTCTAATTGGCAGTAAACGTGTCGAGAGTTTGCGGTTTGCTGAATGCTTCAAATTCATTTGTGACGATGTGTAACATGTATATTTTCTCGGAGTGAAACGGTGTCTCATTGCGGTCGTTTTTCACGGTTCTTTTGGAAGGAACAATTGCGCTTCATACGAATTTCCATTTTGAAATGGCTAAATTAGCAATCAAAATAATATAAGAATGTTTAAAGTTTATTGAATTGCTTGTAAACAAGGTGTTTCGCTTTTCAAATATTTCTTCACTGATAGAAAAGAACTACACAACATATATCTACTGATGACTCATTAGCAGCGATCAAAAATTTACGCACGAGTTTACAAAATATAAATTTCTTTGAGCATTCAGCAAAAAGCTGTACGAGAAAAACATTCGAAAGCAATTAATACCACAGAACTGAATCGAGCTGCAATCAGCCGCTTAATTGTTTAAAGCACTTGATGGCGCTTAAGTAGAGTCGCCGGCCACTCGCGCGCGAGACGACATCATTATATACTCCGATAAGTGGACACTTAGGACTGCGGAGTCTCTCTCCCTCTCTCTCTCTCTCTCTCTCTCGAAACGGATTTTTCACGGGAGGAGCGATTTTTGCTGTCGTTAATGCCTTTAGTACCCTCTTTGCTTTTATGTCCCCCTTCTGGAAGTTCGATCCGTCGCTGTAACGCGCGCTCGGCGCGAGAGAGAGAGAGAGAGAGACGGGGGCGTCGTCCGTCATGGTAACTCGCGAATAAAAAGCTGAGGAGATGCCACTTTGACGCAAAACGATCCTATGTGGCTACATATACGTATATGTCCTATCATGCTGCCGTCGGATTGAATCACCAGATTTTCGGAAGTGGTTATACGTCGATGCGAGCGGAGTGAAGTAATTTTTTTCTGAAAAAAAAAATAATAATCGCGTATAACCGAGTGGTAATTTTGAACAATAAATTCTAATTATATGAATAGCTAACGAGATAATTTCGTTGAACTCGGTGGACAATGAAAAAGAACGGTTAAGTTGATTTTACGAGTACACATACTACATCATCGCGCAAACTAAAAAAGAGAAACGAAGTGACTCTTAAAAGTGAGTTTATGCCCTGTACGTACACCGAACCGCGTACAAATCTTTTTTTTTCTCGGCAAATAAGACATTTTGTCGGCCATCAACGGTACAGTCGTCCGCCGCCGCAACTTTCTTATACCTATAGTCTTTTACAGTCTGGAAAAAAACGGCCAAGCTCTCCTCTCACACGTCGAAAAGTGTAACACACGCGGCACGTTTTTTGCATTTTGATCGAATTCCCAGTACAGCCGTCGGCAACAGCTTCGCGCGCGTCTATGTCTAAAACCACACTGTCAGTTCGTTGAAAATATTTTGGAACACACACTGCGTATGTGTGTCTGTGTGTATGCAGTGGCAAATATATAGATATATATTATGCCTCTCTCTTTCTCTCTCTCTCTCGTAAAATTAAATTTTTACGATCGTTTTATGGATGAGCGAGTACAGCGCGACTTGTGCTCTGTACCTGCGCTTGTGTATTTCGAGAGCACCTTGACGCGAGATCGTGAGGGTTGGACACTACTGATGTTCAATTATTTTAGAAGAGTGTCTGTACTGTCCCAGTGTGTTTACGAGACGTCGAGTATCACAATGAAATATCACATTTTTTCGCAAGTCACTTTGAACCGAATTTCACACTATACTGAATCCACATCCTTAGCAATAATACAGCACTGCACTTGAGAGCAATTCTCTTGTTTGCTCGGATTAGAGTGTTATATATAGCACTTTATACACTTATCGATGAGGAACGTCGACTATCTTCGGCTATCGCAAGAGGAGCAGTTTAACCTTCGATGGTTTGAGACGGAATGAGCGGGATCTCGGCGAAAAATGAAAGTTGCGGTCGAACGAGTTTCCCCGAGCGAGGGGATGCAACTTTCTCTTAACGAAAAAAAATTAGGGCTCCGCAGAATCTACATCGACGTAAGCTCACGCAAGGGTCAACTTTCTAATTTTTTTTTGGCATATCGAAAGTTTTCCGTGCTGCTCTTTCCAATTTCCCAACACTAATATAATATATTCTAGACTGCAGTACTATACTCTGATATAGCAGTACGCACGTCACCGATTACTTTGATAATTTTCCAGACCGTCGGCTCCAACGTACATTTATATCCCAGACTTTTTTCTCTCTTCCATTACACATATATAAGGCAGTGTCGCGCGCTCGTATACATGTAATTTTGACAAAAGCCATATATCCCAAGATCAAACAATGGCCGAGTCTCAACTCTCTCGGCATCAGGCACAACACGAAGAACAAAAACAGAAAAAAAATTCGAAACAACGTATATGCCCACAACAATGCGCGATCATAATGAATCACGCGTCCTCATGAATATCACACGCGCATTATGGACCAGCGAGAGCCCATATCCTTCCAAGTCATTCCGCAGACCCGCGTCTCTCTCCACGGCCATAGAGCTACATTAATTTTCGAGTCCCTCTCATTTCGTTTCATTTCTTTTGAAGAAGACATCAACTCGTTTCACAATGCGGACCTTCTTCTTCCTCCTCCCTCTTGTATATACATATACCGTGTCATATATAATTCATAGGATGTATGTGTGCGAGTGTGTGTAGTGATGCCCTCTCTGATCCTCGGGAATCCGGCGTACGGCAGTCGGCAAGCGCACACATGTCTCTCTCTCTCTCTCTCTCTCGCTACGCTTAGATGCGTATCTGTATATATATATATATAGCCATTGAAGAGAGAAAGAGCGCGAGAGGCAGAAACGGGACACAGACGCGCGCGCATGGCGTCGAATCTGGTGCTGTCTCACGGATTCGGATGGGCGGCAGTGCGTGGCTCATCCTCTTTTCTCTTTTCTGATGCTGGACCCGCGGCTGCAGACGTATGCGCGCAACATAAATATACAAGAGGGGGACGAGCGTAAAAGTCCTGATCTACACTGCTCTCTCTGAAAATGGGGTGGGCTGTGCGCGGGCATCGATGCATGTCATTTTCTGCCTCGTCTGATATAAACGAGACACACGTTCATATACTGATTCATTTATTTTATGTTAATTTTTTAACTGACGCGACTGCAGAGTTCGATAAACTTTTTGAAAATGATGAGTATTTAAAAAAGCAGAGCCTTACATTAGATATATATTGATGCTGCAAAAACAAGTTTACGAGACAGATCCTCAGCGCGGCGCACTCTATTTTTACCCGAGAGCGAGATAAATATATTTTTATCATGCTTTTCTCTCGATGCGATTTCGAGACTGAACTTTACGATTTCTCTCCTACTCCGAAAAATAAAGCAACGGAGCGGCGGCGCCGGCAGCGGTCTAAGACCTGAAATCCGAGGCTTCTCAAAGCTCTATACGCGCGCGCGCGATCTTATTATATTTTGGTTGAATTATTTATAGAGCGCAGGAGCGACTCTCTAGCAGCAGCTAGATATATATCGCGTATAGGTAAAACGTGCTTTTTCCTCTCTTTCGCGTTTGTGCAGCTACCGGTTCGCCGCCTATGTAGCTTATTTTTCCAAAAGCGTGCCACCAACGTTATAGTCGATAAGACATCGTGCTACGAGCCATAAATTTCCGAGTGATTAGGACGCGTCGTGGCTTCTTTCTGTTTTCGAGCATCCTGTGCGTGGAAGCGACTTTTCCTGTGGGATATAGTGTATCTGCTTTTGTATATACTTGAGAAAGTATAAGTCAGGTCACATGGGTCGGCGCTCGTAAAGCTTAAAATACAAATTAATTTTTTGTGTCGAGAAAGATTCAGAGGGCTACCGTGCGCGCATGCGGTCTGTCAACTCGAGTAGTTCGCTCGTCCCCTACTGATGGCATCAGCGGTGCACCCGAAATTATATGAGATACGTTGAATTTTCTCCTAGGTGGTCCAGTTTGAAAAGTCTTTTTCTGTAGAGGAAAATTTTCCTAATAATAATAATACTCTTTCTCGCAAAGGATATATTTTTGTTGTTTTCCTTGGTCGATATAGGTATACATCAGGAATATAGACGGGAGAAAGTCCAAATATTTACGCGGCATCGCATCACGCGTGCGTGCGCAATCTAACACGACTTCCACATGCTCGGGGTCGACCGGCCGGATAGTTTATATAGAGCGATTCGCCTGCGCACATATTATAGCTTCTTCCTCTCACTCTCTCTCTCTCCAAATTGCGAGCGGCAGCGCTAATATAACAAAAGCTCGACGGAGAAATGTTTTCCTTTTGGCGTCCGACAAAATTTAGCTAGAGCGCGGAGAAAATAGAAAGATGAGAAAAGAGAGGGAGAGAGAGAAGAGAGTATATAGGTATAGTGATGTATATAAGCTGGCGAGGAGAATTGAGATGGAAAGAGCGAGCGCTAGCTGAGAGAGAGAGCGGCTTTGCCCAATGACGACGGTTCCCATGACGACGCGACCCCAGGAACACACGAAACGTTCTTGACATCCTTGACTTGAGTTTGGCTCGCGCGCTCGAATTCCCCATTGTCGTTCCTCGTCACGACGCTCTGTGTGCTGTATATAGATATATAGCTATGTAGCGAGCGTTTCTCTCTCTCTCTCATCTATTCCGCGCGACAAACACACGAGTCGAGGCTATAGCCCACTTTTCTGACATTGGATCAATCACCCGGTTTTCGGCTCAATGACGTCCCCCAATCTCATCCACGGCTGCTTGCCAATTTCTCTCTTCTGACCGCGCTTATCGATCGACCGAGGAAAAATCAAGCCTGAATCAGTTGCTGGTAGGTTTTTATTGGACGTTTTAGCTTGATTGGACGAAATGTTGAGCCAGCGAGTTCTTCTGGATATATTTTACTTCGTGTATAGATACTTTAGATTGTATTTTAATTAAACTTTCCAGTTGAGAAGGCAGCTTTGAAAAAAAAAGAAACAAACAAATAACAATTAAAACGAAAGACATATTCAAAAAATATCCAAGCTAGCAACAAATGCACGTACGCAGCCAAAAAAAAAAGAAAAAGAAAATCCCCCGAAAAACGCTCGGCATACTGCATACTCTGCCATGTTGAATAGGGAGCTTGCGGCTCTCGGAGCCATAGGAAGCGCGCACCGGATTCCCGGCCCCCCTATTGGCCCGCCGGCTGATCTGTGCGCGCGCGAGACGAGAGGCGGGGGTATAGTATATACGTATAGCACCGGCGGCGAGAAAACGTCTGAGAGAGACAGAGAGAAAGCACGTCGGGACGCCCCAGTCGAAAACACAGAAAGAGAGAGAGATATATACAGTCTCCCCCGCCTGCTGCTGCTGCTGCTGCTCTCGTTTTCTCTTCACCCCCGCCCCTATATACATATAGCAATGCCAATTCCGCAGCTTTCTCTGCTATTTTTCTGCGGACTGTAATATACGCGAGAGGGTTTAATTTCAAGGAGTCGGAAGCCAAGATTTTTAGTTATCAGAGTAGGGGCCGTGTCGACGCGCTGCTGTGTGCAAGTATGCGGAAAGTGGCGCGAGGAAGGGTTGATGTTTTTTAATCAACGCTCCGGGGAATTAAATTATGCAGATTCGCGAGAGAGAGAGAGAGAGAGAGAGAGAGAGAAAGAGAGACAAACTTTCGATGGCTAAAAAGTTTTCTCGTCTGCGTCGTCCGGGACTTTCGGTGTTTATTATAGTACACAGTATCTCGCGGACCCCTTGTGAATTCATCCCGCGTATTTTCTCCGTTCGAATATTACATGATCCGCTCAAATTTTCTATTCTTATTTCACTACTTTTTGATAAAAATAGATAATAATAAAGACTCGTATAACAACAATCGTTCAGAGCGACGATCGATCTTGCTTTATTCTCGTGGTCGATATTTATTAATTAACACCCGAGTATACACCAGCGGGGGTATGTGCTACTCCATGTGTATATAACATCGCTATTGAAACGGAAGCCAGCGATGACGTTCACCTACATACCGCGCTCTCTGCGACTCTGCAGCAGCGTGGCCGTAAAATACTGATGAATTTTATTGGTAATAAATTTGCGCCGGCTCGCTCGCTCGCTCGCGAGCAAGCAAGCCGTTTGTATTGGTACTTAAACAATGGGCGTGGTGGCAGACGGCAGCGCGTAGACCACGTGCTTTTCCGTTTTCCGAAACTCGCTCTCTCTCTCTCTCTCGGCACTCTCATGCGAAAAGCTAGCGCAAGTGAATCGAACACACACATATACACACATATATATATGTAAGGGGGAGAAAGAGTCCAATTTTGCAGCTGGCGCTGGGAGGATGAAGGAGAAAAAAGTAAATCGGTCGGGATTTTCCGTCGCCCTGCGACGACTAAAACCATCCCCCGGAGGGAGAGAAGAGAGCTTTCTCGTGTTAGTCCGACTGTGTGAGTGCGAGTTTCGTTGAATCTATACATACTCTGCTCGTCGCTTTCTATTTGCCACGAGAGAAAGAGAGAGAGAGAGAGAGAGAGAGAGAGAGCTACTTTTTCGCCGTCCTGACGCGCGAGGGGAGAAATGCGCAAGACTGTAATACAATTGGACTTAGGAAATAGTCAAAAGTGTATTAGAGCTGAAAAGCCCACATAAATCTTGCGCGAGAAAATAATACAATTTTTTTTCCTCTCTTTCTTTCCCCAAAATGTTTTGCTTTCCAAGCTCGAGACGATATAAATCTCTCCTTATGTGTGTTACTACCTATACTCAGCTGCAAAGAAAAATGTAACGTCGCTGGTTAAAGTATTTTCTGTGTCACTTTTCGAGTTTATATAATTATATCCACATCCATTTTGGTCTCCAGCAAATATTCCACGTATGCACCCCCATACGAAATTTCCTTTAATATATATGCGGCGGCTCAGCACTCAGCTAAAAGCATGTCGCCGCGAAGCTTTTATCCATATTAAAGGGGAAAATTTTCTAATTACTCGTATCACACAGAGACCGAACTACCGCCATTATGAAACAATTCGCAGTGTCGTCTCTCTCCCGAAATGAATTCTGTCCCCGGAGCTTGTGTGCGCGGCGCGCTCGCTTGCCTGGCGAAACGAGAGCCCAATCTCCCGGCGACTATCCTCTTACTCGTTCCGCCGTAAACTCGCGCGTCCCCGAGGTAGATTCACCTTAACACTTTACTGATATAAAAGGAGTAAAAAGATCGAGTCCGGGACGAAAATGCAATGGCACGGCTACTTTCCATATAGGAATCTTCTTAGTCATAATATAATTCTCGAGCAAAATTGAACTGAAATTATTTTTTGAACTACTGATACACATATTTTTGTCTGAAAACGAAAGCTGAGAGCACTTAATACGGCGAGAAAGGCGCCGCAATACTCAAAGGCAATCGGAGAGGCGCTCTCGGTATGAAACCAAAGAGTACCAGCTCGGCTATTGCCTATATATACTGAAGAGCGTATCGTCGTTATATACTATGGGGTGGCGCCCATTAGCTCTTTCTCTCTCTCTCTCTCTCTCTCTCTCTCTCTCTCTCTCTCTCTCTCTCTCTCTCTCAGCGCTACAAGCCAAGGAACTTTATACCTGGCGCGACATAAACCACTCACCCCATATAAAAGTCATGGCCGCGGCGGCTGACGGCTACGGGTCTGATGGCCTACTGCCATGAAGGAATAAGTCGTACACGCGTTGTGTGTGTGTGCTGGTGTATACCATTTTAATGTGTAATAAGCGAGTGCTTTATTCACTGAAATCGTGTAATATGCTTATAATTGTTTTATTATTTCTGCTTGCAGGCTGACGTTTTTCTTCTTGGACCGGTAGACAAAAGGCCTCAAAGTGTTCGGCGCCGTGGAAAAGTCGTACTACTCGTTCGACTTCGGCAGGTGAACTTGACTTGTTTTTTTTTTTCCTTTTATCGCTTCATTATAAACTCTCTAATATATTTAGCCATTTGTCGGGGTTGTTAAAAATTTCACCGGACGACCAGCTGTTGTACATATAACGAATTTCAATCGCATTAATTCATGCGAAATCTCCCGGACTATCATATGATATTCATCATCAAGAGCTATAGCTCTCTAATTAAAGTTTACAATAATCAGCTGTAAAAAAGGAATTTATCATCCGCGCGGCGAACGTGCAAAGCCATAATACTCGCGTACATAACGCGTCGTCCGTTCTAAAGTTCAAGTTTACTTATCGTGCTCTCATTACACCCGACGTTTACGAGATGCTGTCCATCTTACGTGCCGCCGCCGCCGCCGCCGCGTCGCTGTTGCCTCCTCGCACTGACGCTCTGTTTGCTAATATTTCAGGTTCCCCCGCGTGTTCCCGCCTGCAACCCTGGCTGGTATACCAGGTGAGTCGCATACTTTAATAAGCACATGCGTTGTCGTTATATTATTATATATTTCTTGCTTTCTATGTTATATACATATACAAAAGTGTGTCGAAAGAGCGAAGGAAAAAAACCGAGGTGTGTGTGTGTGTGTGCGAGACTACATTTCACGCATTGACAGACTGTGACCTACAAAATCGTACGCTGAACGAACAAAGCTCGGATATTTTCGAAAAACAAATTACGTCGAGCATTTTGCGATGATCTGCATATTAACAAGCGACATCAGAGAAATAGGTTAATCATCTCTGTCCGTCTTGAGCTTTTCGAAAATTCGGGTCAGCTTGCGCAATATACCTATCCCCCCTTTCTCTCTCGACCGAATATATTCTGTCCATCACTCTTGCAAAAAGAATCACCCGAGTCGCAACGAAAACGACAAACACAATCATATTTCGGATATATGCATACTGCACGGGTAAACGTCTCCTCTCTCTCTCTCTCTCTCTCTCTATCCGTCGAGTGCGTAAAGTCACGTGTTTATATGCAAGAGGAGCGCGTGGGAAGTCGGCGAGTCGCGCCGTTATGCTGGTAATTAATACGCGGAGAGCTGCTCTCTCGTTCTCTCTCTCTCTCTCTCTCCTCTTGCTGCTGCAGCACAGTGAGTGATCGCGGTGGCAAGCGGCCGAGGAAGGTTTTGCGGCTGAAGCTGTTGTCAGACCGTTTTATTTTATTGCTCGTAAAAGTACCGAGATTTAGACTGCAATACACCCGCTCGCGCGCGCGCGCCGCAGTGATGTGTATAGGCGCCCGTTATACTCTCGCGGCCGAGCTTGCAAGCTCGTCTTTTATCCTTCTTTATCTGGACTTCCTGTCTCTCTCTCTCTCTCTCTCTCTCTCGCTCTCTCGCTTCCTCTTATTCGTACAGTGCGTTTGCGTGTGGGCTGCAGACGACCGGACGTGGAATCTATTCCTCCTCGAATGATCGCGCCGGCGGACGCTTTGCCAAGTGGAACGGCCAGAGAGTCGATTTCTAGATTGGCTGCTACTGCTATACTGCAGCCGTGCGCGCTCGGACTCGGCTCTTGTTTGTTTGCTTTCCGATTTCTTTTAATCTATCTAGCTATAGCCTTTGAGCCCCGAGCCCTCGCTACTACTGCTTCTGTGAAGTTATTTAGGTCTGTTGTTTTATTTGCTTGCTCGACGATGCGATGATTATACATCTCTGAAAGTTCGCGTTTATCGTCTTTAATAATTTTCGTAGCGCGACTTTGTCTTAACAAGCTCCGAGGCTTTTGAGAATACATGTCGCGCGAAGGTCGCGCTCTGAGAATAGACTAATTTGAAGAACGAGCCAGATGAATCGAGAGCTCGACAAAAAATGAAGTGTGCAAAGAGAAAAACGTCAGACAGTATATAGTATAGCCAATTAAAAAGAATTCCATCCGTTTTCCTTCGACTTCAGCCTCGCGTATAATGATCTCGCCTAATTAAACGAAGAAGCTCTTCTCGGCTTCCGCAACCTCTCTGTCATCCGTTCGTCTTTCCAAAAAGCAAAAGATAAATTACTAATCCTGCCTGAATCTCGCACATGTGCACGTATATGTGCACCCTCAAATGCCTCGAAGTCACGCTCTCTGCTCTGATGCTTGTCAGTCGGCAAGGGGTCGCGCGGTATACACATATACGTTCATACGTGTAGCCGCTCACGAAAGAAGGCGCGAGCGCTCGACACAGTGTAGTATGGAATATAGGTACCGCCGAAGTCAGAGAGAGAGAGAGAAAAGTTGGAAAAAAGAGAGAGGGAGAAGTTTCGATGTACTACTGTACAGCGCGCAGACCGAGTCATAATAGGGGGGGAGAGAGACAGCTCTCGCGTGTGTAAAGCTCGTGTGCGGCGGCGAGCAGGCGAGTGACTGCTATACTCTACGGGTATCGGGGGAAGGTTGCCGCGAGTGCCGACAGATAGCGCGCGACTCGCACGGCGCTTCAGAAGTGAGCAGAGAGCGAGCGAGCTAGCATCAGCGCGCAGCTCCGAGAGTCGAGCAGAGCTCAGTTGTCGCTCAGTTTGGCTCGACGAGGCCAACGAGGAAGAATACACACGAGAGACTGACACACCGGGCCGCACTGCTTCCCATGTATATCCGCTCTGATCTCACTCTGACACGTACATGTGTTGCCGTACACTTGGACGATCATTACTCTACTACTCCTCCTGGTGCTGTTGCTGCTTCTTCGCTATACCTGCGCTCGGGGGTGACTGATTTTTTTTCCACCGAGGCCTATTGTTCCCGTTCGCGCGCAATTAAAGCCCTCGCCGACTACCTGGGAGACTACGCCTGCAGCAGCTGAGAAGCTAGAGAGAGAGAAAAAAAAAAGTGAAACCGAGTGTACTCTGGGTACCGCGCGGGCAGTGGGTCGAGGGAATTTTTTTTTTCTTCTTTTTCCTGTGAACCCTTTGAACGAGCAGCGGTGTCTATTGTGCGAGACGGACAGTGCAGCGACAGACGGAATTAAGAGAGTTGTGACCCGCAGTGCACAGTGTGACACTATATATATATACATCGAGATGATTCCGCGCTCGCTTGGACAGAGTAGTTCGGAGCTTGCCCTCGGGATTATCGCTCCTCGTACGGACAGTTTACTGCATCCCGGTGCATTATAAAAATAGAAAGCGAGAGCGAGGAGAGAAGATACTCGCGGGCTTTGGAGTCAGTGTGTGGCTGTGTGTGACGTGTGTACATTAAAGTTTTTTTCCTTCGCTCCGCCTTTGCGAGCATTTAAAAAGAGACACTCTCTGCGCGCGATTGCTATATATATATATACAAATGTATACAGACAGCCCGACAGCTGTGGAAGTTACCAGCAGGCTGAGATAGCTAAAGTGAGTTTTCTGTTTTTTCTTTTTCATTCTGTTACGCATCATCAACAACCTGCCTCCCATCCCATCTGGATCTCTTGGACTAACGACAACATCGACAACATCAACATCAACAATCAACAATCAACAACAACTGCACGCGACCGCTCTCGCGCGCGCGCGCATCTTGGACGACACGTGGCTGCTCACCACGGACGCGCGTGTGTGAATGTGCAAAACGACGTTACATCGGCACCTGTGCTCCTGCTACGACCACATCCGTCATCGTTATCATCGCCGTCCGCGCGACGCCGCTTCTGCGTTATCTCGGCCGCACCGACTCTGCTGCCCCTTCCCCACCTGCAACCCCTACTCACTCTCTCTCTCTCTCTCCTTTACCCTCGACCCCCTCCCCGCGCCCCCGCGCGCGCGCTCCGTCTGCTCGACTCGACTGACTCTGCGTCTCCCCCCCACCCCTCCACCAACATCACCCGGTATCCCGCGCGGCGCGCACGCGGCGCTTTCTTTATTTACCTCCCGATCTCTCTCTGGCGCGCGCGGCTCTCGCGGGCGATGACTCGGACACCGGTGAACATCCGCTGAACAACTATACCGAACACTCCGTCACCACAACAACCAACCAATCAACAACACCATCACCGCCACCACTACCACCACCACCACCACTACCGCTCTCGAACAACCCACGTGCGTGGGATCGGCGCTACGACGATATTAAAATCGTCGGCAAACAATCGCGATTTGCACCATCGCCGATCACGTGGCTTGCTCAACGGCGACGCTGTACGACAATGTGCACGCCGTGCCGCTATGCGGCTCCGGCGTGGCTCACCCTGCCTCCGTCACGCCGATGGGGACAGTCACCGGAGCGGGGAATTCCACCGGGTTGACCTGGTGGAACATGATGAACGGTGTCCCCTACGAGGACAGTCCGCCGCCACCAGTAGCACCGACCTCCGCGCTCATCTCCCTCCAACAGCAGCAGCAGCAGCAGCAGCAGCAGCAGAGCTCGAACCCCGGCTCGCACCAGCAGCAGCAGCAGGCATCGACACCCACATCGCCGGGAGCACCCTCGTCGGCAAACACCTCGCAGCAGCAGCAGCAGCCAACACAGACCGCGAGCGCGAGCTCGACCTCGCCGAGCGCCTCCTCGGTCGCGAGCAACAGCACTACGGGCCCGCTGCACATACCCGCGAAGCGGCTGACCGCGACCCCGGTCCAGGGCCAGATCTCCGGCTCGGGCAACGGCTCCAGCTACGCCGACGTCAACTGCGCCCCGGGCGAGCCAAACGGCGGCGTCGTACAGCCCGGCAGCGTCATCCGACACTCGCACTCGACGGGCTCGAGCCAAGGCACCGGGCCCACCGGCTGGGCCAGCTACAGTCCCCACCACCCCCAGGAGTCGCACTACTCGACGGCGGCCGGCACGCCCCAGGACTCGCTGAACCACCACCAGGCTTACGGGGGCACTAATCCCCCCACGTACTACACCAACCTGGCGAGCGATCCCACCGGCACCGGCGCCCCGGGCGCCAACCAGCAGGCCTCCTCGAGGGACCAGCGCAAGAGCTCCAGTCTGACGAGCTTCTGGTCGCCCGCGGCCTCGACGACGGGTGCCGGCACCGGCGGCGACTACAAGTCCTACAACTCCGGGGCCGCCGGGACCGGCGGCAACATCGCCACCACGACCTCCTCCACGGGCTCCTCGGGGGCCGACCCCGCGGTCAGCTGCCACCAGAGC
>UCQR01090141.1:7269-18594 GCA_900474235.1 Cecidostiba semifascia | reverse complement strand
GGGCATGCTCAATCTCATGATTTGGAATCGATTGAACGCTACAGTAAAAATCAAGATGTATCCAGAAATGTGTTTTCACCATCATGAAAATAATAAAACTTGTCATATTTTCAAAGACCTTATAACCGATAGAATAGATTACATTGTGAATTCGCTTTTCCGGTACAGTTTTTGGAAGCACGTTACAGTTCCAACCAAATCCAGTGGTATATGCGCTGTTGCATTGATGAACGACAATACTGCGATCCACAAATTCATGCTGACATTCACTAGTAAATTTTGGTTAATAATTATTTCAAGCATTCTAGCGTCAACAGTCGCTCTGAAGTATCTCCAAAAGAGCAGCATGATTTCATCGTTTTTGGAAATTTTGCGCATGTTACTCAGCATGTCTAGTTTGAGGCAACCGCGACAATCAGTTCGACGAATTTTGTTTGCAATACTCATATTTCTGACCATGATGCTTAATTCTTATTTCCAAAGTCGACTGAGTGCGATGCACATAGTCCCAAACTCAGATCCAACTATCGATTCGAGAGAAGATCTGGAAAAGTCCGATTTACTCGTTTATGGAAAACATGACTACAAAGAATTCTTTCAACACTCTATTATTAACTCTCGTTACGTCGACGAAGAAAATTACACGGATTGCATCGAACTACTCAAAAGAGGTAAACGCATCTCTTGTCTTTTTCCATGTATATTGAGAGAACGCATAAATAAAAGTTTGGATATGCACGTCGGAAAGTACATGATAAAAGAAATATTCGAGGTGATGTACACTCGACGAGACTGGCCACTTTATACCAAATTCGACAAAATAATCCGTAAAATGCTCGAAGCAGGAATCATCAAATTCCATCAAGATAGAGAATATCGAGTATTTCTAAAACGTGATCCGAAGCACGAACAGTACTCCAGTCTTTCGATCGAAAAGCTGAATGTAGCGTTTTACGTTCTTGTTTGTGGATTTTTAGTCGCAATCTGCGTTGTGGCAGCGGAACTTACAATTTTTAAAAAGTAATGTACGACTGAGAAATAAATCGAAAAATGTCAAAAACACAAAGCTATTTCCCATTTTCGGTTATGTTTTCCTGTGGATATTTTTCTGAAAGCGGATAACATCGTCGAATTTTTTTCGTTTATTATTCTATAAATAAATATTTTTAAAAACGCGGAAACCGTACAAAATAAAACAGTATACACAACCCTTTATACAAATAGATATACACAAAGCACTAACCTATACGCATACGCATTTTTACCAGTTATTAAAACACAGATATATGAGAATTTTACAACGTCTATCTCGATCAATAAAAGCTTATACCAACAGCCGAATATTTACTCCCCAGCTCATTCCATTCATCACACATCGAACCTCGGCCAAAACAGCAGCTCGAACCTTCCAATCAAACCTTCGAAAATTCCAATCCAAATCCATTCCCAAACAACCAGACACACACACCCACACACATGATTAACGTCACGAAAGCAGACAACTCAAATAGAAAATTTTCCCATTATTGAGATTCACAAGCCCAGTAAATATAGTAGTTCCTCTCTCTCTCTCTCTCTCTCTCTCTCGCACGCGCGTTGATCATCAATCACAGCGTGAAATTCGCCGGCGTCATCGCGTGGCAATAGCTGCGCGCAAAGAAGACGCGCTCCATACGGCCGGCAACAAAAATCGAATTAATGCCTCTCTTCATCATATCGAGAGAGTGAGAGAGCTCAGCTCATAGCCACCCCATGCAATATATAACATCTCGGTAAGGAGCAAGCGTATAACTCCATCGGTTACCGGCGGCCGTACGCGCGCGGTACTTAATGGCCCCTTTCCGCCTTATTCCAGATCTTCCAGAACTAATCCATCTTACCCCGTAGTCTCTCTCTTATACATAAATATATATAGTCCTCCTTCTCCTTCTGCACCGACACTCCGACAAACAAGATCAGAGACGATCTTTACTGTTATATTATTATTGTTATATAATATCCGCGCATCACGCGTCTCTCCGTAGAAATCCACCAAGCCGTGTGTTACATATACCCACACAGCAGCTCCTCATCATCGTGAACCGAGTATACTCGAGACTCGTGTAATGAATGAAGAGGCGCTCGCGCAAGCGTCCCTTGCATGGCATAAGAAAGGGCGGCTTTCGCGCGGCAGAGCGTGTCATATATAATACATCGCTTCTGTATAACAGCGAGTATAGCAGCACACATAAGCGGCGACGTGTGCGGTGCAAAGGGTGACCTAAAAGTAGCCTGGAAACTGTCGATCGTTTATGGGCTGCTAAAATTACGTTTTATACAAGTGCAGTAGTCGATGTAGCTATATGCCCGCGGCAGGAAACGACGGGTGATACCAGGCTAATGGACACACTTTGAAAATAGCGAGGATAACCGATCGATTGATTCTCCTGAGACGTCTAAGCGTATAGCTATAGCTATTGGTGTAATGTAGAATTAACTGAATTTTCTGGACCTGCACTCGAACTACGTGATGGTTCTTTTTTTGGAAGTGAATAAGATTTATTTTTACAGCACTTTTTCTTTATTTTAAAACTATTATAGCTTGATGAGATATGAACGTTTATTTAACGACGACAAGATGTTGTAGCTATATATACTTTCAGGACACCGAGTATACGCGCTGCGCGAGGTAGAAGAGAGAGAGAGAGAGAGTGAGTGAGCCTCGGAAGAAGATGCGGCGCACGTGGAACGGAAACTTGCCAGTGTCAGCCGGCTCTCGTATATGCGCCAGATGAGAAAACGGAGCGTGTATTATAGGAGGGAGAGGAGAGAGGCGGAGGCGGATTAGAGCAGAAGAAGCGAAGGGAGAGAGAGAGAACAATATCACATATTTTATTAACCACGTCGAGGATGAGTAGATGATGCAGTTTAATGTAAATTCCATATAGCCTCGCGATGACGATGATGAGCTCGCAAAAATTACACGGCGACGAGATATCTATTAAACGTAATCCGATTATAAAGTTTGGTTTCGCCACCTGTTATGCTACTGCTGCTACACGCGGCGCTCTTTCTCTCCGTGTATAAACTCGCTAATGGGATACGACTGTGATGAACCTTTCAACTTGATTCGCGCAACGTTATTAGAATTCATTAAATTATATTTTCCAGCTTATTGGAGTGGAAAAGAGCTGTATAAAATTACGAAAGCAATATGCATAGCCTTTTTTTCACAAAGGCTCTTTTGACTGAATTATACGCGCGAGTAATTTTGCAGTCTTTTATTGTTAGATACATGAATTTAGCGCAGGAGAATGCGCTTCGAAGCCATTCGATAATATTTATAATCGTGAAAAGCTTTATTTACTTGAAATACAAAAGCAAATCGAATTGATTTAATAATTAAATTGAAAACACGAAAACAGCACATACGTTATTTATTTTATAAAGGTTTATTTAGGTCGGCACATAAGCGGTTTTCGTTAATTAAACGAAAAGCATCAGCTTGCGCGCGCATCCTACGCTTAAAAAGGTTATTTCGGCTCTGATGATGATTAATGCAAAAACGTCGATGTTGCATCAAGCCAAAGCCGAGTATTTACACATCTCGTCAATATACAATATAATTCATACTATATATCAACCATATCCCATTCCAGCGTTAATTCAGATCGAAAACCTCTAGCGCGAATTGTCCTCATGCGTCTTCGTTGCCAAGGCGGAAGAAACCGATAAACAGTAATATCCCCTTCGGCAAAAAAAGAAGAAAAAAAAGCAAAGTATAAAAAGCTCCGTACATCCGAGGGGAAAAAAGCCTACACAGCTTTCCACGTTCCCAAACGAATCGTCCTAATCCGCGTAATCGCGCGAAAAAAGAGTTATACCACGGAGATAATTCAGCGCCAATAAAGGGATTTCCGCGGCAGCTGAGAATAGAAATATGCGTCCGCGGCCCTCGCGGAATTTATTTTTACGGCGTTGCAACCTCGGCTTATTGTCGAGGCTCGCGCTGGAATTGATTCGTTTGCCTGCTGCGCACCGTGTGCAGCCGCGTTTTCTCTTATATTGCTCCGAGAGCTTTTTTTTTCGCGAAAAACTCGCTTCTCTCACTCCCCTTTCAGGCTATTAATGCGGGATTATCCGACGCGGATTTTAATGGGTTCGCTTGTATAAGCATTAAGGGGATTGGAGAATACATTGGAGGGGAGATTTCTTCTTCTTTTTTTTTTTTTATTTATGCACTTTAGTGACCGGGAATAAGAGATGTAGAAACGGAGAACTGGATAGAGAGCTTTTTTGAAGGAAGAAACTTTGTTTGCGAAAGCGCTGCGAAGGTGTTTTGTTTATCGCGAGCGAACCGAGTAAAAATACCTGGAGCGAGCGTTTTTAATTGGTTCTTCTCTGATGTAACTTGGAGTTACTTAATATTATATACAAAGGCGTAAAAGCACTTGATTCGATTGTTTTTGGTACGTTATTATATTCTATATATGCGATTCCTTTTAACTGGAAACATTCTCTGTATTCGTATGTATACTACTCTTAATAAACGATATGTATATCAAGGAAAATTCTGAATTAAGCTCTACAGCAAACATTTACCTATAGACACGCTATATCTGCGTGTTTTTCATGAAAATAAATAATTGGCTGAATAAAACAGAGATATAAATATTTGATTAATTTCTCTACCATTAATTCAAACATTTAATTTATTATATTCAAAATAATAATCATCAGACACGGCTCGTGGGAATAATTATTGAATTTCAATAAATAATGTAACCAGAGGAACACTACCATAGAAGAGCATCGTTTATATTCATCTCGATTAAATTATGGCAAGAACATAAATTCGCCTTTTCGTCCAAAAACCGATGAAATGCAAATGAGCGCAGAGGGCTCGTGCGTTGTATACAGCAGCGAATGCAACATTGCAACACATGATAAATTAATCACCATTAAAAACATTATTATATATTAACGAAAATTAAAGAAAAAAATCGTAATTCAAACGACGAAAATTCTCCACAGCCAATAAAGAGCACGCGTACGCGCAAGCAATTTCGTCCGGTTCTCTCTCTCTCTCTCTCTCTCTCTTTCAGCTGTTGTGCATCTCTCGCGTTCTATATATACATGTATAAACTTATAAGTGTGACGCAAGGTCGGAAGACCGGCGCACGACGCTCGCAGGCGGTCCTGCGGTCGAGGGAACTACACTACGCGTCGGACAGCGAAATTGTACGGGCGTATAGTGTGTGAGTATAAAAGCCACGCCGCGCGAGAAGAGGAGAGCAACGCAGCCGCTGATGTCGACTTTAGAAGCTTCCAGAACGTCCGGCAGGAAGATGAAGATGACTGTGTGTGTGTCCGTTATTTAATTAAGTATCATCGCACCCTTTAACACGTTGATATGTAATTTTGGAGAATTGTACATGATGGATCGAATATATTTTACTTCGATATCGTGTGCGTAGTGTACAGGTTGTAAAAATGTATATTTTAAAAACACATGATACGGCAGAGAGGTGCCGAAAACGACAATGATGCGTTATACGAAATATAAGGTTTATATAGACAAGTGTAACGACAGGTATGAATTCTGATGAAAATTAAAAAGGTAACGCGAAAACGCGTAAAGGCATCATACGTATAGCATCACGTATACAGCAGGAGCTCTCGGTGTGGATTTACTATACGGTAGATAGCCGCTATAAAATGAAATATGATTAAAGGAAATGTAGCTGCTTTACGATGGAAATGGTGTATATTTATAGTTACACGCTACGGCCGTTAAATAAAAGACTCGCTGTCCACACTCGTCTCCCTCTCGCTGCCATAAGTAAAAGAAAGTATTGTAGAGGAGATGAGGAACATCGGTTTCTGATGTCATTTTGATGTCTCTATTATTGCCAACGTTCCGCGAGCTTTACACGGCAAAATCTATAACTCTACGTTGTTCAATAAAAAAAAAAAGAAATATATAATACTTGTACAATGAAAGTATATATATAGGAAGCTAATAACTTATCCAATTATGATGTTATAACATATAAATCTCCAAGTTCCTGGTGCGATGCACGATCCATCGTTAACCTTCTCGAAACAATAACAATAAAGTAAAATTCGAACTCCGACGAGCTCAGGAAAGTATAAACAACACCTCTAGCCTCGAGCGAAACTTTTCTATCGGCTGCTGTTCTCTCATATTCGTTATACAGAGAGGCCGACTACAGCATCAGAAAAAGGGCGAACGTTATTATACTAGAGAAAAAAAAAACTAGCAACAGAGTACACACATATAGAGGCTGGAAGAATGAGCGATTAAGATAAAAATGAGAGTAGTATAACCGGAGGTGCGGAAGATCCACCGGCAGAAAATGAGAGAGCGAGAATCGGAGCGAGATAACGAATATGAGAGCATCGGCGGACGCGCGCGCGCGAATAAAGGAGGATGAGAGAGAGAGAGAGAGAGAGAGAGAGAGAGAGAAAATAAGGAGAAAAGCGCTCCCGCCTTGAAAAGTAGTCTCGAAACTTTTATCCGCTCTCGCGCTCGTTATTAGCTCTTGTTTGCTTTGGCGCGGCCAATCTTTTTATCTGTTATCACAACTTTCCCGCGCGCGGGCGCGCGCCGGAGGTAGGCGTTTCAAGTATTTTTCAAGAATTCGCCGAAAAAAGCTGCGACGGATATCGCTGAGGGATGTGTCAGAGAGAAAGAGAGAGAGGGACGAATTTTTGGAGATCGGAGAGTTTGATAATGGCGAATACTTTCGGACGATTTAAAGTTTTTTCAAGTAGACTTTAGATTCTTGTCGAGAGCTATAATAGGTAATGAAATATTTCTTTCGCTGATAAATCTGCAGAAAATTAGTAAACAGCCGTAGAGCGTTATTAATCAACGAAAAACGAGCAGTCTATATACGTTTGACTCTGACAAAACCGTCTCTAAAATTAAAAGTCAAGCATAAAGCTACTCCATCATATTTTCACAAAGGTGACATCATCGCACCGACTCTTAAAAGTGAAAAGAAAAAAAAATGAATCAAACAACTCGAAACAAAGGCGCAGCAAAAGCCGCTGTTATCACGGCGGTAAATGATTACTCTCGGCTCGCGCTTACGAGGCGTTGAAGCATCTGCAGTACAGATCGCAGTATAGTAGCGGTATATACAACGAAAGAGCCTCGAAAAGAATATAACGCTTGCTACCTCGACAGGCTTTATTTAAGTTAATCCGTGTCCCAACTAACAGACTTTCCTCGCTCGGAAGTTGCAGCCAGCACAGTAGTCGCTTCCTCTCTCTCTCTCTCTCTCCCTGACAAACTTTTTTGTAATCCCATCGCTGCTGCTGTAGCTATACAGCCTTCTTCCTTATCTCTTATCAAAATTTACTGCGCTCAAACTCGATAAATCCTTCGTTTTATCAGTAGGCCGCCGCTTCTTCCTCGAGACACAATTTATATCCTATATATACATACACCGCTTCAAAAAGAAGGACACAATGGGAACTGTTCTCGTCCGCGCGCTCGCAAGCGCAAATTTGCATCCGCTGCCGAGGAACGACGCGAAATTAATATGTACCCGATCGCGAGTATATAGGCGCGCAAATATTAACCCTTTCGTATAATCCGAGCTACTGCGGGGAGATAGAACGTCGGCGCGCAAGGCGGAGGCTTTAAATTGCATTACAAACTTGGCGATTATCGCGTTATCTCTTGCCGAAGTTTGAGTGCCCAAGCGTTCGGGAATTATAGTTACAATGGGAAGTTCTCTCCGACGAACCGGGGAGTAGAACACGACGTGCATTGTATACCTATATATACTGGTATATTGTATATTGAAATCGCCATCGCGCTAATTTCAGCCAGTAGAGCTCGAAAGTTTATATACATATATATACTTCGCGAGACGGAAGAGATTCTTTTCTCATATCGAATCCGGCTGTGGAAATCAGCGAGTCAGGAGGAGAGTCGCTTCGGCGTATATATACAGTAATTTCCGCATAGGGCTCGCGCAACTTTGCGTAAACATTCGGGCAGTTGATGGAGTCGAAAGTTTGCCCATCGCGTCGAACTGTGTATGACAGAGCCGAGTGTTTGGCTGGGGATGTGAGAGGGATAGAAGCGTATACGGAAAACTCTCGCGAGGACTTTTCCCGGACTGCAAAAAAATCACGCGCTGTGAAGTTGAATCGAACTTTGGGATGTTACATTACATTGTGAAAACATTCCGACTTTTCAGCGAGTGTTTGTTTTTTTTTTCTTTTCTTTTCTCCGACGGAAGTTCATTCATGCGGCTTTAAAACGTCTTTTATACGGTGCAGAATAAACGATCGTTAGAAAAAGCTTTTCACGGACATCAGACAGAACAAGGGAGAAAAAAAAACGGGTGGGAGTCAATGGGTTTTCTCGAATTTCAAGGACATTCGTCGGGAGGGTTGAAAAAAATTTCAAGGAGACTTTTCAGAATAGTTCAAGGACTTGGAGCAGCGACCGTTGCACCGGCCGGATAACCGGAAAGTTGGCGCCAATGTTATATAATGCGAGAAAGGTTATTTCAATTCATGCATTTCTCATCGATCCGGTGTGATGCCTCAGCGCTTTATTGAAAGACGGGGTCGTTCAACCGATTCGACGTGAAAAAAAGCTACTGGTTTTATAATTATCTGTATGGCCTCGTGAAAATGAGCTAATTCTATTAAAACGAATTATTATATTAGCTTAAAAGAATCCAATAATAAATTCTACCGCGGTTTTTAATTTGTTTATTTACAAATCTTTAATTCGCACAACAAACCAAAGCGTTTATTAAACTAATTATAAGCATCTAAATGTGCGGAAGAAAAGTAAAAATAATAAAGCGAGTGTTTCGCAGTAACTCAAACTCGCAACAAGTAAGAAAGTTACGAACTAATTGTAAGTTAGTAGACCCCCATCTCGGTGCACGGTATATATATATAGTTTGATGTGAAATATCAGATTGCGCTTCAAGATAACCCATAACCACATCTAAAACCTCTACAATCCCTACTATAATCAAACACTCTCGAAATTCACCTGCATAATGTGTAGCACGTCCTAAATAAGTCTTCTCAAACTAAAAACCAGCCCTTTAGAGATCGACGACAAAACAGGCACATCAGTAGCAGCCTAGCACTTGAGCCGAAAATAGATTCTTTCCAAACACAAACATTTGTCCCGTGGTCGGGTCGAGCAAGTGTATGTATACAAACGGCCGCTGCAGGTGTACCTTTAAACCCACAGAACAAATACTCTGTTTGCCAAGAGAGAGAGAGAGACAGAGAGCAGCCGGTTTACACTACGCTGTGCCGTTATATGTCAGTGCGACAATTTTTAACTTTTCCCGCGCGCGTATTCGATAATCGCGGTCCCGCACACAGAGTCGTCTCGCGGAGCAGTATAGTAGTGCGCTATCCCCTTAAAGGGGATGGATCGAGATGCGCGCGGGAGTACACGTTGCCAGGGTATATGTATATAGGAGTAAAAATAGCGACCGCGTGTTTAGCCTTTCACAGTGTTTTTGATTTCTCAGCTCTCTATAGCCGGTGTCTCTGTTTGGAGAAATTATTTTAAGGGGTCGTCGTGTTGGTTTGAATGCACTTTAATCCAAGTATATGCGAGGCACTGTAAACACTAAGTATCCACCACTTCAGAATTCTTTAGAAAAAAAAAACACGATTTGTCTCCTTGGGGGTCGGCATAAATAGTAACAAATGACCCCTCGAAAAAAGGGGTGCCCCGGTGCAATTTTTCACCGGCTACAGTGTAACCCACCGGCGTCACGCGCGGAGAGACAAAGTAGACGGATGAATGAATGAATAAAAAAACAGGACCGAGGGTATACAGAAGACAAAAAAAAAAGAAGAGCGAGGAGAGAACGTGACACGACATCATCAATATTAAACGTGTGAAAACAGCGATCCGACAATGCGCGAAATCAGCAGAAACGAGGAGCCCCCTTAATTCTTCATCCGTGTATTACAACAGGGGGGGAATCTCGCCAAGTGCAGCAGTAGCACACCGCGTGTGTTTCGTGCTAACGAAGGACATCACACACACACGTCACCCCAAAATCTAAGGGTAAAATAAAACTCACCACTCGGGGGCCGAATCTCCCGCCCCTGTGTGTCTCTCGTTCAATCCCTCGTCGTCTGCTGCAACGAAGAAGGAGACCCCCTGCTTCTTTTTTTTTGGAGGTTATGTCGCGCGCACTCTGATGCCGACACACACAGGCACGCACACAGGCACTCTCCTAAGAGAGAGAGAGAGAGAGAGATGCGAAGGGGAGCCGGTCTCGATGATAATCACGCGCGAGAGCACAGTGTATCTGTGTATAGTTGCAGTCAATTCCGTGGATGGATGACGATGATGATGATGATGCACGTGGTGCCCGAAGCTGCGTTTAACGCGCTTATGATGACGATTTCTGCATTTAATGGGACGAAAGGGGTTTTTTTATTAGGTTGCTTTGCATAGCAGGAGGGGGATCGAGTTTTTTTTTCTTGTTTTCAACTGGTGCACATCACCGGTCAGTGAACCGGGTACGAGCGGTTGTCGTCTTTCTTTTTTGCTGCCGCGGGGGACGTGTGCGTGTGTTAATTTTTTCGAATTTGTTTTCCAGTAGAGTATATTCGTTTGGTAGGTCGCTTGATTTGACACAGAGAATATAGGCGAGAAACGGTGTCAATAAATATTTATTCTCCTGTAAACACCGTAGGTGCAATGCAGTTTGAGAGATAAAATATTTAGCTTTGAATATAACGAACTGCCGTGGATGTGCGTTTGAATTAATATTCAAAATACAGCTCGTTTCGCGGAGGAGGAGGAGGAGACAACAATTTTATTGCAATATATGAAACTGAAAAAGTATGTGTGCATATAAGCGAGAGCTTTTATATACGGCTCTTGTTGTTGATAGAAACCGTTCGTACTTTTATTATCCGCAGAAAATTGTTTCCGACAGCATGTGTTTCATGCAAGTTTAAAAGCTACAAAAGACGTTTGCAAATTACCTACAGTATTCTGACTTTTATCGCACATACTCTCAAGAAAATAAATCGCGTTCAAATCAAACCACCAAAAAAATAAACCCTATACCCTCTCGCGGTATGTAAAAAAAGAAGAGAAAAGCCGCTCGTCCCCGTTCCACCTACTCACCAAAAGTGCAGCTGCTCACGAGATATAGAAGAGAAAAAACAAATCGCGAAATGCAACGACAAGAGCTCTCAATAAGCGAGTATATAATAAATATACGAGAAGGCAAAGCGGAGCGAATGCGACCGCGCGTTCCGAGCACTCGCGCTCGACTAACCTCCTCGGCGGCGCGC
>UCQR01090136.1:664-11906 GCA_900474235.1 Cecidostiba semifascia | reverse complement strand
GGTTCAAGAATCGACGTGCCAAGTGTCGCCAGCAGCAGAAGCAGCAACAGCAGCAACAGCAACAGCAGCAGCAACAGGACAAGTCATCGAGGACGAACAAGAAGCTACAGCCAAGTGGTGCCAGCCAGGCTGTAAGTGGCAATCCACCGCCTGGCAAAAGCCCTTCGATAGCCACGACCCCGACGGCTGCCGCAACTGCTGCTGCTGTACCCGCTACTACGCCTCTGTGAGTAGTAGTAGTAGTGTGTCTTGGATTATGTGTGTATAGAGGGGAAAAACGAGCGTCTATTGTTCTTTCACGAGAGGAAAAATCAAGACAAGCGCCGTCGGTGTTTGAGGAGAAAAAAGTTTAAAAAACGAGAGATACGCGAATATATTGACGAAATGTTTCAATTCAACGCTTGTGTGGCCTTCGCTTGTCTCATATTATATACATACAGGTCTTTTTGCATTTTTATCATATGCGCCAATATAACCGGCTATACATATTCGCGGGAATGAAAAAAAAGAGAGAAGAGATTCAGAATCGTCAAAAATATATAAACGTCGCGTTATACGAGCTGTTTCTCGCTGCTGCCGTGTGTATTATAAACTCGAAAGTTTATGCTCTATTACTGTCCGAGTAAATCTCGTCGCGCGCGTCGAAGTGCGCGTACATATAATATAAGCTCTCGCTCCTGCTTATCCGTCACTTATCCGCGTTAACGTGTTATTTTGGCGTGAGCTGTCTCTCCCTTGAAAATTAAGCTCGTTTCTTTAAATGGCCCAATTATCATATCCCCGCGCGCGCAATTTAATATAACGTCAGATATCTATCAACAAGAGTGAAAGCGACGAGTATGATGTAATAAAAAAAAAAAAAAAAAAAATACATTATATTTTGTGTATATTTATAAAAATCTTTCAGGAGCGGTGGAACGGCTGGTTCAGCAGCGAGTAGTCCTGCTCTTCTACGGGATTCACCCCAGTACAAGTCGGCATCGGCCGGCGGAGCTACCAGTAGTCTACTGTTAGCCGCCAGCACGACGCCACCCAGCGTAAGTGTATATATTATGTCTCTTCTTCTTATACCCCCAAAACTATATAGGGCTGCTATACACATTTCTGTGATGTGTATATACCCTATATTATATAGCCTGAAAATATTTTCGTAATCGACACGTGCTCGCGCAAGCGTGTGATTGTTATTCATCGATTTTCGATGCGGGTGACGGTCGATGCCTTTTCCGTGTTGCCGCACGCGGCGCCGCTTCTTCTTCTTTTTTTTTTTTTGTCTATATGCTTATATTGCGACACACGGATATATAATGCCTAAATCAATTATAAATTCGACGAAAGTGCGATTCAGCTACCTGGCTTACGCAAGCCGGTTATTTTTTTTTTTTTTTTTTTGATGGGACATCGCAGAGGAATTCCATGTTAATTATTATTCCAATAATTATATCCATACACATTTCGACACTTGATTAACGACGTCCGTATAGCCAATTATACATACATATATCCTATATACCGTTTCGTATATATAATAATAATATAAAAATAATATAAATCATTGCGCGCTAGCGCGTAGGTGTTGAAAACGAACAAAGAGCTGCTGAAGCCCTTTCGCGGCAGCTATATATACGTATAATATATTCTCATCAGCGCTTGCATTGAAAATAGTCGGTGCGTATAGCCGTCGAGACTGTCGAGAGTGAGCGAGAGCAAATATAATAATACACATAATACATACATCGAGTGCGAGATATCCGAATTAGACGCGCTGCTGCGTGTTTTCTTCTTTTTTCAAGCAGCTGGGGGGTACGGTGTACAGTAGCGGCGGTAGTAGCAGCAGCATCTGGAGCCCAGCGGTAACGGAGAGCGGCGCCGGCAACAACGGGGGAGGCTTCCCCGGTAGTGAGCACCAGAGACTCGCCGCTTGGGCAACGACGAGCAGTCAGCAGCAGTGCTACCAGAATTACAGCTCGTACTACAGCAACATGGATTACCTGTCGCCTACGAGCCATCAGCTGAACGTCGTGGTCGGTACTCGCAGCAGTGCTAGTAGTAGTTGCGATTTTTCGGCAAGTACTGAGAGTAGCTGCTTTTTTTTTCATTTGCTTTTTGTTTGTTTTTGTTTTCTTTGTGTACGTTGTGTGCGCGGGATTTCAAGTATAATTGTATACTATACATGTGTGTTTATATACTATACGTATAGGAGGAAAGGTATGTTGACTTTGCCGGCATAACAGTATTATTTCGATCGGATATAATACCTGAGCTTGCTTGTAGATTCAAGTTGTAATAGTATATAGTCCGCGGGGGCTGATGATTAAACTTCAGGGTCAACGATCGTTGCGGATTGCTGGAGCTTTGTTCCAGTCTCGTGTTGAATATAGCGAGACGCGTCTATTTATTTTATAACATAATTTCGAATGCTGCGCGTGTCGCTTAGAAATGCTGATGTGATTATATGGTGTTATGAAATACATAAATGTGTGCCAGGTTCTATAAGTATATAGTTTATGATATTTTCGAATATAAAAGTTATAATCCGTATACTGTGTCTGCGGTGTGTTACTTTGCAGGCAACGACGTTCAGAAATTCTTTCATTAATTTTGAAACAACTCCGCTTGTGGACAGACGCAGCTATTCGTGAGATGGAAATATTTAATATCCGACGACGATCATGAAAATTTTCTTAGAAGAATAATTAGCAATTCGTTGAAAACGAATTTTTTTTTTCAAATTGAAGAATTCGGCACATGAAAGTACTAGTTTCATTTATAACTCAATATCAGCTATTTTAAACAATGCAACGATCGATTTCCCAAAGTAACAAAAAAAAAACACCCACCACGAAAATTTCGTAATCATTTCTATATTCCCTTTTGTCTGTTTGCCCCACGCATCCACAGGAAAGCGGAGGAGCAAACGGTCTGGACAACGCCTGGCCTCGAACGAGGGACGAAAGTGCCTCCTCGTGGTTCTACAACAGCGCTGGCTGGGGCGAGCGCAAGTGAGTGGCTTCGTAAACATCGCCTATAACGTCGACCTCTACTACTACTACTACTACTACTACTATACAACAGACTGCAGCAGCAGCAGCTATCAATCTGATCTTTTTTTCAGTTTGCAATATCCGCGACTAGTCATTTCAGGCGCGCGACCTTATACAATTCATCATCTAACTTTTACTCCGTAATGCCCACCTATAAATGTATGTATGTGTGCGTTGATGGCTGATTGTAATAAACGTCGAGGATATAATGTTCGCATATTATCCCTTATCGAATTATGAGCAGCAGTAGCATATTGATGAGTGTGTGTGTGTGTGTGTATATGCGTTTGAGAGAGTGTGACGAGCTGTCAGAAATGAAGAAGGATCGTGTAAATAGTATATGATACATTATCTCGGATATATACGCGTATATAATATGTAGGACCTAAGGCAAAGAGCAGCTGTATTTTGTGTACATATTATACAAAAAGTTGCGACGCGCGTATTACTATTATTATTATTATTAATAGCATTATCATTATTATTATTATTGCACCGCGAGAGGTAACATCGAATATGACAATTTGTACATAATACTATGTAGTGTGGAGAGTAACGAGAGCAACGATCGAAAAATAAAAAATAAACCCATCGCCCTCTTTACTGTATTATTATTGTATTAGTAGCCGGTATTATACATCATGATTATAATTATCTTTCGATTATAATATACATATCAATTGGCAATCAGCTACTAATATCGCGTCTGAATTATATTATTATTCTCGTATACATTAGTCGAAAAAAAGTTTGTACATCATATAATATCGAACGCGAGTTTTCTATATATTATATTATATACATAATATACGAAGATGATGAGTCACACATGCATATCCCCGTTATGAGTTATTATTATATATACACATTGTTATCGCGATGAACGAAAAAAAAAAAGAGAAAAAGTGTGCAAAGTTCGACGATAAGCGCCGAACAACGAGTGATTCGGTGTAAATATATGCATATATATGTAAGTGCGATATGAGAGAGCAACTGGGTCACATACAGAAGAAGAAGAAGAAGTCGATAATTTCTACCGTCGCCGCCGCATACTCACACACACTGCCGGGAACGTGTATCCCGATTTTTTTTTTCTCGTATATACATACATAATTATATATGATATGACATTCCGAGCGGCGGGATGAACAAAAAGTGATGCAGCTGAAAATATTAATGATTATCCGTGTGTGTGTGTGTGTGATTACATGAGGAGGAAATGATTGAAAACTATGTGCATATATAAGACATTTACGAGATATGCGAGGACGAGAAAGTGATTATATTATATAAATATATACATATACATTATACATACAATGATATCAGTATAAGATCTCTAGAATTGTAAGTACGTGACTGTTTAGATTGTTATTATAAAGAAAATGAAGACGAGGAGAAAAAGAAACAAAGCAAAGTGCGGTACATCGGTATATAACATATATATATTATATCTAATAACGATATACATATGCGCGCGAGAAAGCGAGAGAATTATGCTGAATTGAAATTACGTGTCATAATAAACATATGAAATATTAAATGAATTCTGGAAATGTCATTACATATAGTATATAATATATACGTCATTAAACTACTCTCATCCCCACAAATCCCTCCATACGTATAATATATATACATCATTGCATAGAATACCTCGACATAAAGTGCATTTTCGAGTTTATACGCGCGAAGCATAATTTCCGTCATCGAAAAGTATAATTTTAAGACGTATTAAAATCTGCGATAAAAACAAACGTGAATACCTTACATATTCTGATTAGTCTAAAATTCTCGCGTATATACACCTCCATAGATACTCGTGGCATATATCAAAGCGCAAAGTATCGATTTGTATTTGGTATATATATATATGGCTATTTTATTTGCTATATGTGTTGAGTATCCGCAATAACCGCAATGTGTAATTTAAAATATGATCTCGCGGTGATACAGCGCAATTAAACGCGGTCCCTTGTGTTTAAACACAACACACATCGCTTGTGATATGACGACGATTGCTCTCGGCGGTATAGTAAACAATTTTAACAATCTCACATTGATTCTATACTTTTTAATTCCTATTGCAACTTTCTAAAAAGCTTTTCAAATTCTCTAAACTTTTAATTACAATTTGAATCAATTATTTATCGACACTTTGATGGTTAAATAAAATTTCCTAACTCTGCCTCATACATATTTGAAAGCAGACAATTTCCATACAGTGAGTATATACCTACGCGTATATAGGTATATAATGATCTAGCAGCTAAAACTCCTGGGTATATATATATAGGTACACGTTGGGCGGGTATCGCAAAATGGCGCCACTTGAGGAAGAAAGCCCATTCATCAACAGCCATTGTTCTATTTCGTATTAGACAGCACGATGCAGGCCATAATTCGAAATCCATTGTTATCGAATAAAAAATATCAACAAAAGAAACGAGAATAGTTATATGATATATTCGTTATATATCATTTAAAAATCTTGAGAGAGTTTATTCTTTTTTTTAAATGTTAAATTTCTTTCGAAGAGGCTGATGCTTCAAAAGGATGACTCCGAAAACTTCAGTTGATGTTTCCAATAACCGAATTTATCAAAATCCTTAAATTACGATTATAAGGACGGTATACATATCAGAGTTAAGAAAAACTATACGTCGAGAGACAAAGAAAATACATCGTAAAACCATATCAAAATTGCAATTATAGAATATTTATACGAAAAACAAGCCTCAATACAGACGACAAAAACCTCGTCGAAAATTTCGCATCGTTCCCGGAACCTCCAAAAAGCCTTACACAACCTACATCGCCGAAATTCCCGTCGCGCCAGCCACACGTTGACATCTCGCTAAAAGGAAGGAAAAAAAAATAGCCGGTCTTTATAAGGACCAAAAAACGAGCGGCGGCGGCGGCGGCGTTTAGCGCAAAAATAAAACTTCTCAATAATTTTCCCAGCATATCTCTTCTCGCTGCTATATACTGCGCGTCGGTTACGTTTTATTAATATCGGAGCAGAGAGAGAGAGAGAGAGAGAGAGAGCCCGGTAGCCGCGCGTGCGCGACTCTGATCCTGAAATATCGCAGGTAAAATTTAATATTTCATAGCTCCTTAAAAAAAATAATCTTCCACACACATACTGGTCTTTCACATACAGAGAGAGAGAGAGAGAGAGAGAGAACAGAATGCGAGAAAGAGAGATAGCGATAATGTTATGCCGCTACCGTATTCCACAGAGGTGTGACGTGATTAAGATTTGGGAGGATGCTAAAAATATTCCGAATAGCTCTCTCTCTCTCTCTCTCAAGAGAGCGAGAGGCATCGCTCGCTATATAATACGCATGCCTGCGCTTCTGAATTTTTATCTGCTCTGCCAGGGACGGCGACGACGCTTTCTTTTTCTCTCTTTTATATACGCGGCTACCGTCGTCCGGGTCAACTCTTCCCCTCCTCCTCGATATATCCTCTCTCTTATACAACCATATATACACACGTATATATACCTATATATTGTATACAACACACAAAAGGATACACGGTGCGGCGATCTAGCGGTTGAAATCCGCGTCGCTTACCGACCGCGCTCTATCTTACCGACACACGTTAATCTTCTGTATAACCGTCACAGCAGTGCGCGGTAGAATCTCGCGGTTGCGGTGGAGGGATGATATGATGCGGCGCTTCGACAAAGAAGCATAGCTATATAGCGAGTGCGTCGCTTTTCACAGGACGCGCGCCGGCGCCGGATGAATATGCCAGTAGTAGTAGCCTGATGTGCAGCCGGCCTGGAGAGAGAAGAGAGCCAGTCGTGCAGCGCAGTTTTTCGCAGCAGCAGCAGCAGCAACGCGAGAGTATTAGAGAAGATACGTACTGGTGTAATATACGCGCGAATGGCACAACGGCTTGTCTACTCCTAAGAGAAGAACATTATTGAGGAGCCGAGAGACTTTGGAGTCTTCTTCTTCTAGAAGAGATGCAGAGACATCGGCGTGTACGGCTCGTCCTGATGATCGGCTTCCTCTTGGGTGAGTGTGGAATGAATCTCTCTCTCTCTTTCTCTCTCTCTCTCTCTCTCTCTCTATAATATACATCTCTGATGTTGCACATTTTGCACGCCATGGCTTCTTCTTCGTTATAATTACCGTAAGACGCTCTCTCTCTCTCTCCCGCGTCTTCTTCTTCTTCACATACGTATACCGTGGGATAATGATAATATTATTACAACGCCGTGCACAGAGTACAGTCGCGTCTAGAATTCAACGGATCTCTCGAGCCGCCGGCTCCTCGTAATTATCCTTGTAGCAGCGAAAAGTCGTAAAAATCCAGCAAGGGGGGCAAGGAAAACACGGGAGAGAGAGAGAGAGAGTATAGAGCCAGACGGTCTACACGATGACTACACGAGACGACGACGACGACGGAGGGAGAGAATGAAAAGGGGCAGGGGGCTGCCGCCAGAGAAAAGAAAGAGGAGAGAGAGAGAGAGAGTGAAAAAAAAGCGTAGAGTATAGTGGGCGGGGGAGGAGGAGGAAATAACTGCGAGTCTGGAGATGCTGTTGTGCGCGAGATACATGTATATACTATATACACGTTGTATATGCATCCTTCCACCGGTATACGATGTGATAGAGTCAGTTCGTTTTTTAATGAGAATTTAATGAGCGCGAGTGAGAGACGTGCGCGAGGACTTTTCACGCGCGACAAATTGCAAGCGCATAGTTATAGCACTTTCTCCGTATCGCGATGTATAATCATGCATAAATCGATAATATGCAAATCGGGCTTTAAACGACTATCTGAGCGCCCTTCTTTCCATTCAAGCGCGAATAAGAGAAAGAGAGAAAAAGAGAGTCGTTAGTGCAAAGCGACTAGAGAAGAGAAGCTGCTTAGGCTCCTTCCTTTTTTTTTTGTTTTCCTCACAACGAGTGCAGAGAAAATAATGGAACGCGCCCGGCTTACTCGACTTCTTTTGTCGATTCGAGAGCGCAGAGTCTACTCTCGAGTGTGTGTACCTATAGGCTGCTGCTATATGCTGTGTAGCTCGCGGAAAGAAACGAGGTTAATCCCCTGGGCTGCTGATGTGCTGCCGTCGCGCTTTTCCTCTCGGGAAGAACACACTGCATCAGGAAATGTTTATCGCTGAATATATATCTGTATATATTCATCTTAACAGAGCCCTATGCGATATTGTATATAATATGGTATACACGAAAAAAAAAAAAAATGCCTCAGGGGAAATTCTGCACTCGCGCAAATGACAGAGAGACGCGCGACAAAGTATATGCATCATCATACTCTCTGTGTATCGTGTGTGTATATATAGCTTCCGTTTGATGTTGCTCGTTTGACGGTTCTTTGTACGTTTTTTTTACTTTTCTTTCACAGGTTGCCGATCGTCGAGTTCGCAAGAGAGGCTTCAGCAGATGCAACCAGCCGAGCTGTATTTCTCGGTTAGTCCGAGTGATCATCAGGTCGTCGAGGGACAGTCGGTCACGTTGAGATGCGAAGCCGAGCCTGGTGCACCCGTGAGGTATTCCTGGAAGATCGACGGTCAACCTTTGGCCCCGAGTCCCAGAAGACATTTGGAGAATGGAAACTTGGTGATAACCAGAGTCAATAGGATGCTCGACAGTGGGAGCTTCGTTTGCGTCGCTACGAACGAGAAGAGCGGGGATAGCATCGAAAGCTCACCTGCCAAGATTGACATTCAGTGTGAGTGTATTAGTATTATAAATATATAGTGTAGTAGAGGAGATAGTGTGGAGGGAAAGCAATTCGAATATTGCAGGCCGTCGCGCTTAAATTTCAATTTCGCAGATGGACCCGACGCTATAAATGAGAACCAGACTGGTATACTCGATCGATTATACATCGCTCTCTCGACTCTCTCTTGCGCGCGCGCGCAGAGCAGCAATTAATTTCGCTCTCTCGCAAGAGTTTAGGCGAAATCTGCGCGCGTGTATATGTATATACTATTACACACAACACAGTCGTCACCTGCGGCGGCATATATACACTCGACGCTTTAATTAAGCGCACCGATTAATTATTCGCGAGTAGCGCAACCCTCGGCACCCACACCTATACTATATGTATGTATATACATATAAAAAGCTGCGAGGTTCGTTAGCCGAGTCGACGCCTCGTCATTATGTATGTTTAGGATTGAGCTGTGTATAATTATTATTAAATTCAGCTCCCGTTATATATATATGTACACGTACTCAAGTGTCTCGCGCGCGTAATTGCGGTAAACTCGCTGCGCAGGCTTTCCTTGTGATCTCAATGATTTTTCACACCTACGAATTATCGAATAATCCTGTGTACAACCCCTTCCGCAACGCACGACTGGAGTATATTATAATATGTATATCGTAGTAGACCGCGAGGACTGATGAAAGTCGCGTCTGCGAAACTCCCGCTTTTTCTCTTTCGCCTGAATTGTCGCCTCTGATGCAGCTTTTGCGCCTCATGCAAATGTCGAGTCTTTTATATAAAAGTTTTAGCCGGGCGCACCGCTTTTC
This sequence comes from Cecidostiba semifascia, assembly GCA_900474235.1. Taxonomy (NCBI): domain Eukaryota; kingdom Metazoa; phylum Arthropoda; class Insecta; order Hymenoptera; family Pteromalidae; genus Cecidostiba; species Cecidostiba semifascia. The sequence goes on along the minus strand of UCQR01090136.1, from coordinate 2,335 downwards.
GTGCTACTGTATTTTCGCGCGGTGTACTTCGCATAATTCTCGAGCGCGTTATTAATTATTTCCTTTAATTATCGCCGGTCTCTTTGTACATATACAGATATGTCTCTCTCTCTCTCTCTCTCTCATCTCTGCGGAGCGAAGGAATCCCCATGAATTTTTAATCACCGGAGCGACAGCCGTATTATCGAGATTCTCTTCGTTCTCGAAGAGAGAGAGGGTGCATTTTTATTCGTGATGTTGTGCGATGATTATAATGAGCGATGTTGTTTCAGGGGGAGGTTGAATAAGAAGCGAGAGAGATTTTTCATCACACTTTAATCCGAAAGGCAGTCGTCATCGTCGTGCAGTGCTTTGCAATTTTCTAATCAGTTGACTTTCTTCATGGGATTATATAGATAGATCTATATTATCCACTCGACGAGACAAGAGAGAGAAGCAGGAATAAGTCGAGTGTGCGAAGCCGATATCTGGCTACAAATTGGGAATAACACAGAGGAGTCCGCACGAGCTAATCCGATCAGTGCGCGGAAAACTCCGCCGGGGATATAACTTTCATGCGATTATGGATGTGTGTATATCGACTCGATACTGTTGTTGTCGGCACTTGGGTTTTAAATAATTACGTTTGTTTTTCTACAATACAACACTAATACTGCCGTATTAATTACACGCGAGTGTGTATGTGTATAATATATCTATACATACAGCCGCAAGGGTGGGTTAAAGGGAGGAGGACCGCTTATTCTGGCTTCCGGATTGAATATCACACAGCGGGACGGATATATCGATTACCCATATATGACAAATACGCGTCCAGCTCCATTAGTTCCGTACTTTTCTCATATATTATTATTATTATTATTCTGAAAACTCCAACTGTATAGAAAGCATCGTGTATCCGGCCTCTCTCTTTTCAGAATGTTTAGATTCCTCTTAAAGCGTAAACATATTCTCCCGGGGTTTATTTGAAAAAGCAGCGGCAGTAGCAGCACCGCGGCTGTCATTAAAAGTGGCCGTATAAACTTAACGACGGAAAATTATAAATAGCCGCTTATACGCACGGCAGCCGCTAATTAAGCTCACCATATAGAAAACTTTGAAGCACTGCAGAGTATAACTTAGACGAAAATAAAAAAAGAAAGAAACGTACACCCTCGAGAGTCTCGAAATATATAGGTATAAGTACGCAATACTATTGTGCAGCTCTGTAAAGTTAAAAATTGGGCATCGGCCATGAACAAGTATTACCAGAGAGGAGAGAGAGAGAGAGAGAGAGGGTTGAGAGAAAGAGAGAGAGAGAGAAGGTACTCGAGTTATATAAGTAGTAGGCGCGAGATGGGAAATTGAGCGGTTCGGTGCACTGGTGAAAAGACGCGGAGCCAGGCTCGAGTACACATCCGCGGCTGCAGCAGTGCGCGCGCGGGTATTATATAGAAACCTTAGCTCTCTCTCTACCTACCCTGTATTATATACGCGTCCTGATCCCTCTTGAAGAGCAAGCGCTTGAAAATGCTCGCACGACCCTCGCGCGCGCAACTGCGGGCAATAACAATAATGTAAGATCCCTTTCCGCGACGACACGAGAGAGTGAGACAGAGCGTGTAAAAATCTTTTTTTTTCTCTCTTACAGGCAGACGATGATCATTAAGCGCGAGTCATCCTCTTTTGTTT
>UCQR01090114.1:5142-31704 GCA_900474235.1 Cecidostiba semifascia | reverse complement strand
GCTTATATTCGAAACTTTTCTATGTCATTTCAACCTAAATGCGATTGATCTTCTGCAATTTTGTTACGGCAGTCCCGTGTGCTTTTAAAAAGTGTGAGATAAACTACAAATCGCATTTGAGCTAGAAATGCCATAGAAAAGTCTCAAACATAAACTCGCGCCGAGATGCGACGTTCTTCAAGCTGCGACCGAAATAAGACCTTCGTCAAGCCGCGGCTGAGATACGGCCTTCTTCCACTCAGGCGTCGATATACTATTGTAATACCGTCAGATGTAACGATGATGTATTATATTGCGCAGTATTTGTATTTTAACAGATTTTTTTAAAATGCAATACTACACTCCATCACAAAAGAAAAATTAAATTAAAAAAAATACACACTTGTCAACAAGTATTTGCATCGGACGTTTTATCCTTTGAAAAAACGTCGAGAAATTACAGAGTTTTGTGATTAAAGTGTTTTTTTTACTTTTGGATGATAAAAATTTACAATTAAACAAAACTAAACGTCCACGCGTTAAAATTAAAACGTCAACATTGAGACGATATTGAGAAAGGTATACTGTATAATATATGTTTCACAGCTATATGCAATATAACCGAGTTATATTAGTAAAAAGATAAAATCAAACCACAATACGCAAGCTCCCTACGCAATATATGATATCTGTACATATTAAAAAATAATTAACTCTCCTATATACTTAAATCAGCCGTAACCTCAGACGTAAAATGACTTCATGGCGTAAGGCCCCGCTCTCGACAGCGGTAGTTGGCTCGACGTCGCGTAGCTGCTCCGATGCATAGTCGGCGATGAAGATGCCGACGAGGAAGAGATAGACGGCGATGACGATCTCCTACTGCTGTACTCCGAGCTCAGTGTCGCCGTCCTCGAGGACGCGCTCGTTGACCTGTCCGAATAGCCCGAGTCCATGACGCCAGCCTCGTCGATCTTGAACAGCTGTCTCGACGCTGTGTTATTGTTCTCTCTCCCGTTGTAGCAGGTCATAGCGCAGTTGTTGGCATGATTTCGCAACAGCCAGTCCTCGCGCGTTTCGCTCTTGATTGGACTGAGACCCGGTGAGCTTTGTCCGCTGCGACGGCCGCTCCTGTTGGAGCAGTTGCTCAGCTGAGAGCTGGTACGCGGCATCGGGAAGATGTTTTTGTAGCAGGGTATCCAGTACTCGTCCTCCTCCTCCTCGACGAAGTCATCTCCGGAAGAGCAGTTCTCTTCGGCCAAGCTCAAAGGTGGTAGCGGGCTCGTGGGCTGGTCATCCGCGCTGTCCAGGTCGTAGGACTTGAAGGAGATGCTGGTTGACTTGGCCAGCTCGGAGTCGCTGCTGCTGTTGCTCTGCCGGTCCTCCTCGTCCTCGTCGCTGCTGCCGTAGCAGCTCTGCTCGAGCGCGTGCACCATGCTCTTGACGAAGTTGCCTCCGGTGAGAAGTTTGTTGTCGCTAGCGCTGCTACTGCTGCGCTCCAGTTCGTCGATGATTTTCTGGACGAGACTGCCGGACTCGGTACGCCGGGTCTGCACGATCTTCTCGAGTTCCGTCGACTTCCTTGCGGAGGTGAAGAATCTGGTGTTTGGCGAGGGTGCATAGCGCCGAGGCTGCTCCTCGTCGGAGGAACCGGAGTCGGACGTTAGGGGTCCGGCGAACACCTGTACCCGAGTGGTCACTCCGCTGGGCTTGACATCGGCTATGAGGAAGCTGGCGTGTGTCTTCTTGTTGGCCGTGACATTGGGGCTTTTGACCGTGGTGTCTTGTTGTTGTTGAAGGTCAAAATTCTTGGTCATTGTGTAGATGGTCTTGGGAGTCGAGGAAGTCGGCTCGCTGCTGACCGGAGCTGGCGTCGTCGGGAAGTCGAGTCTGTCATTCTTGTGAGCTGGAAACGGCTGGGAGAATACGATGTTGATGTTCTCGATCTTTCGAGAACGGCTCATTCGAGGATAGCTGTTGCTGGCATTGAGAGGACTGCGGAAGCTCTTGTTATTGTTGCTCGCGTTGAGGATCGGTGGAACGTCCTCGTCGATTTTCGGAGAATCGGAGTCTGTGCCCGAGGAGTTGGACGGGCTGCTGGAGAAGAAGGACGAGTTGTTGTCACTTTTCGGACTCCTGCTAGAGCCTCTGTAGGTGTCGTTGAAGCCGCTGTCTGCCGTTGATATGCGTGAACTCTCTGTAATGAAAGTCGATAAATGAAAATAAATATTATAGATATAGATGGAGCATTCAGCGATACATGCAGCGATCGGTATAATGCAATGTTTACCTGACTCGGACGATTTTCGGGGCGATTTTCTGAACGATCTCTTTTTCGGCATTTTTCTCGGCGTGTGCTGGCTGGACTTTTTGTAGGTCTTCCAAGATGCCGGACGACACTCGAAGGGTATGCAATTTTTCAGAATGTTGGTCGGCCTGCAGTGCTTGAGGTACCAGTCCGGTACCGGCATCTGTTCTAAGCAGCGCTGAACGCGCACTTCGGGCTCGGTCAGCGGCCTTCCCTGTTTTCAAAACAATGTATATTATTATGATGATACAAGTACGTAATATATTGAAGAAATCGAAATTTCGAAAAATATCAAGATCGTTATATATGTGTATGTACTTACAAGTGCCGCCGAGTACGTTCCCAACATATTTCTCTCGATCCACTGACTGGGCGCAATCATGTTTCACTTTGATATGCAGCTCCGCACACACATACACACTACACCGACGAATCGTTAAACATTTGCGTAAACTTGTATAAATCGAACGCTCGTCACTCCCTCAGCTCTCGTATACTTGTTGCTTGGTCGGGGTTGAAGCCACTACTGATGAAACATAGAACTGCCCCCATCGCTTCCGTAGACCCCCTCAGGGGGTCTGGTGGGGGGGGGGGTCTGTCCTCGGCCGCCGAAATATTCTCCCCCACCCAAGCTTTAATAGCCCTTGGGACTTTGGTTTTTCCCGAATAACGAACACGGGACTCTATTTACTTCTGCGCGTATACCTGGACTATATGCTGCTGCTGCACTAATACTGCCGGGATTAAGTTGTTATATACTCGGCTAGAGGGAAGGGAGACGTATTTATGTGGAGAAATTCGCCACGTTCTGGACATTGTAAAAGTAAGTGTATATACCTATACAATATTAGTATAGCGGAGGAGATGCTCGAAGAGAGGAGCAGATTATACCTGCGAACACCGCGCGCGGTGACTGATGCATCAGTATAGGATGGTATACTGCAGCTGATGGCTCACGCCTCGGATTGAGAAAATTTTATTCCTCTGTTGCTTATAAGTATATGGATGTTGATGAAATTTGTTGTGTATAGGATATACACTGCAATTTGATGCTGCGGAACAGTAGGTGAACGTCCGATTATTCGCAGGGATTTGCGGATGATTATTTATGATGGAGTAAAGACGATTACGAGCTTTCGAGCTTCTGATTATGTGGATGTTTGATTGATTTGCTGAATCTGTTGCGTCACATTTTACATTATACGGATCTCGAATATTCTTGTCTATTCTGATGGTCTTCGACATATTCCCATCAGCATGTGTGCGCCTGCAGACATGCAAAGCTTCTATGGTAATTCCACCCATACTTATTTTTTTCGAAACAAACCATATCGCACGGCTCAGGCCACTCTGAATATATGCCGTATATAATTATTCTACCTATTAGGACGAAATTTCCAACGAGAGAGTCCAGTGTAAATACTTATAATATAAACGACGACGAGAAAGACGATGCCACGAGGCGATAAAAGAGCGCATTGTTCGGGCGCTAGATATACTTACGGCGCGATGCGCTCACTTGAGCATTGCGTAGTATAGTTAGTAGTCTATACTCATCAGGCTCGTGGCTCTTTTTTTTCTCTCTCTCTCGCTCTTCAACAGAGAGAGAGAGAGAGAGAGAGAGAGAGAGACGCTCATGATTCTCCGCGTTAAAATGGGGACAATTTGCGCTGCCTGCAGGAAAAGCCGGCCACAATTAAAAAGAACCGTTCGGCTGTGCGCGCGAGGGATTTTTAGAGAGTAGGTATATAATTGAGGTGTTTCACAGTAGGCCGAGTAGTTTTTTTTTTCTTTTCGAAACCCAGGCTTTGACTGAAATTAAAAAAAAAAATTGCGTTTTGCAAGCGGTTCGGAGTAAAGGCAATTACATTTTTGCGGCTAGAGAAAAAGGTGACTGTACACATATCCGCTGAAAGAAACTCTGCGAATATTCATTCGGATAATATTATGTTGTTTTCGACTCAAACTATATATTTACAATTCAAACTCGGCAAATAACACTTTTCATTGCCGCGCTGATGTGTCCCAAAGTGTAAATATTAGCATTAGAAAAGCCAGCATCACTTTGCACATATTATATTATACACTCTCACTTTCCATTGGTATATATACCTTTCTCAAAATATTTACATTCTTCGTGTTATATCCGCAGCCTCTCTCGCGCGCAAATTTTACTTCGTATAACCCAAATAACTCTCGACATCAACGTGTCAGCAAACTAAGTATTCCCAGCGCGTCCGAAATACAAATTACATCTATAATACAGAACGGAGAGGAGTCGTCAAGCCCTCCCTCCTAATAATATAATATACGACAGTCGTGGACCGCTGTACTAAAACAATTTTCAATTTCCCTCGCGGCTCTGCAGACGCTTCTAATAATACTATAATACACCGTCGAGTATAGCGGCGGTAATAAATATAACGCGCGCGCGCGCATATACCTGGAGAGAACAGCAATAACATTGTCCTACGCGAGAGAGCCGCTCTCGTCGTTGCTGTAAATACTTAATTATCCGAGGCGGCGACGGAGAGACGCTTTCTTCCTCCTCTCTCTCTCTCTCTCTCTTTCTGCAGCTTTCTTCTTAGATTCTATTGTATAGGTATATACGCGGGGTCTCTGTTCCAACCCTTGACTATACATATAGTAAGAGCGTGAAGTGGCGGAGGTGAGAGAGGATTTGCCAAGGGATATATGTTTTGGATGTATATAGGCACTTTTGGCTTCGGCCGGATTGATGCCTGATTTATGAAAATATTTTTCTTCGACCTCCACACGTGGACACCAGGAGGGATTTTATTAGCAGCTGCTGCTTTATGGGGACGAATTTTGGATTTTGTATATGTTATGTATATTATTTATTATTATTGTGTGTAAAGCGAGAAACTTGTAAATTGCGAGTAGAAAAAAGTGTAATTCATAGCAATCAACGTGATGTCAAACGTTATAGATGCGTTATAGAGAGAAAAAAAAGTCACGAGTTGATTGATTGCAGTGATCGAGACACATACAGGGTATATAAATATCCAGCGACAGTCGTCCTTGAAGTATCTTTCACGGCTATTCACATCAGCTAGCTGCAGTGAGTCACGAAATTGATAATTCTCTCTCTCTCTCTCCTTTACGTGCAGTGTATATTTATGTGCATCAGACGCAAAATCCTGTTTCTCAGCCAGGATACCAGACACCAAAAAATGTCGGCCACTTTTGTATACTTAAAAATAGAAAAATCAAATCCAAGTATATATAGCAACAATCGACACACGAGAGACAAGAGTAGAGAAAGAATGCAGCCCAATGACCCCAACTTGTACAAATGTTGTATATCTCCCGCTCAAGGTTCTTTCACCATCGCATACACGCGGCCGAAAAGAAGTGGGGATCGGATCGCCGCGCTAGCTCACCTGCACGGAAGATGTGCGCTATACTCGCGCGCCAGTGTCGGACACGACGCGTTATTCTGTCGACCTTATTCCTCCACGCGGTACGTTGTATATTATAAATATACGCGAGGATCGTGTACTAGGGAGGATTTTTTTTTTTAGTATAGTCGGTGTCGCGCATCGAGGGATGATCCGGATGGTAACGGTGGGGGCGGTTTGTTTTTCAAGAGTTATTACCTGGATTATATTTCGAAGCGACGCGGCAGGTGCAAAGCGTCTCTAACGTTACATTGCTTCTGTGCAGCTGAGTTTTCGTGCAGACGAGCCAAGAGGAGAGAAAGAGAGACTGAAGATCGGTGACTGACGATCGGGATGCCATTTATTCAGTGAGGAACAGCTGATTTAACGGTAAATTTCGTGTTTTCATTTTCGGTGATTTTTTGGAGTCATTGAACTATAAACTTGAAAAACTCAAGTTATATAGTGTTTTCGACGTTGTTTCGATCTCATTTTTACAACGCGCAGCATATTTTCTTTTTTTCTCTCTTGATGCGAGCGCACGGATTCCCGCGTAATTTTATGGACACACTTTGGTAATGTGTATATACGCCGATCGCGGTTTCTGGGTCTCTCTCTCTCTTCCATTCGACTCACATAGGAGCGCGCGTGCTGCTGGCTTTCTTTCGTTCACCGCGCGATCCTATCTCTCGTTCAAGGCACGTGGAAATCAGATTCTCTGGTTTCACTGAGACTTGGGAATGAGCAGATACCTATTGAGTCGACTGACTGATTTATCACGCAATCGGCGATTGGCCGCTTGAGAAATCGGTTAAAAAATCGTTAGATATTCTGACATTATTATTGCTTTTTTTTTAAATTACTAAAGTAATTTCTCTATTGAACACAACGAGTGCATTTTCAACAATTATACCAAAATTGGCAGCTGGAAAAATCATTTGCACGATTGATTACAAAGATTTTATATTGCTCTCAAGAGCGCGATGAGGCTCAGCTGTAAATCAAACAAATCAGCGCACACTATGTGCACATCATCCTCAACAAAAAGGTTCAAGGAAAACGTCGTCCGAACGTCAGACACTGTTTCTTTTTTTTTTTTTTTTTTTTTGTATAAGTAAACGCGACAAAGCGAGATAGTATAGCCCGACATTCTTTCGTTCTCGTATACGTCAATCCTACGTTTACACATAGTCCACACGACGCATATCAGCTATATGTACTGTGTACTTTCTCTCGCGCAATCATAGCGCGTCGATTCAGTTTTACCTCTCATGTACACGCCGCACGTCTTTGTTTGGCATAGCCGTGAGTGGAGAACGACTCGAGAGCGCACTCTCTGCATCCCAATGTGGCCAGTATATACGTTTGCTGTATATCTACATAATGCATATCTGCTTATGTATTATGCACGCGGATGTATCTATAGTATGTATGTATATAGTGTGTCGCAAAATTTGAGTAAACTTATTAGAAGCACGTACAGTTTGTCCTTAATGACAGCGCGCTCATCTATTAGTCGTTAGCCGCTTCGCGTGTATACTGTGTATATATACCTACATATCGATTAGAGACAGGATGTGTATGCACTGGATGTATATAGGTAATTACCGAGAGTAGTTTCTTACTGGCCATGCTGGGGGCAATTAGAGAAGATTTTTTTTTGTTAATTGAGTTGACACGCCGGGTGATGATGGATTATTTTATCATTGGGCTGATCATCGTATACAATAAACTTTGAATCGCCGCCGAGAGAGATTCGCAAAAATTTAACGCAGCAATATAAATATTAGCGATGAATTTATGAAGTTTTAATGAGTTACAAATTGCACAAACTTATTCGTTCGTATCACGGCTGTGAATTTGCCATGAGAACACTCAATTAATAGGCACATCGTAAAATCTAACGAAAGTATTATATTAATTCTACGAGATGTATAAATAAATATTCACGAACTCTCGTGAATATTCATTAATTAAATTTCACCTGCAATAAGCCTCTCGCCTTGACAGCGAAAAGTTTTGAAAGACGTCTCGATTGTTAAATAACACGCGGTTGTGTATGTAGTAACGAAACGTCCATCGACCGATTGACAGCGAGACGAATGCAGACATCATCCGTGCAAATTCGCAATTCTGTATACAGCAATATACCGTTCTGATACGGAACTAATCGCCGCACGTTGTTTATTATTTATTCACTATTATGAATCTATTTCACATCTATTTTTCTTCTCAATTTATTCATACAGGCTCTATGATGCATATATTTCGCAAACTATAAAGTAAAGAAGCTATCGAGTGTAGACCAAAGAATATAATGCAAAGATCAACATTGCGTTCCATTCTTTCACGCAGCTCAATGTCAGCCGGCATTAAATTAGCGCTTTTCTCGCAAACAGCGCCGAGAGAGAGAGAGAGAGAGAGAGAGAGAGAGAGAGAGAGAGAGAGAGAGAGAGAGTTACATTTAACACGCTATACATGACTGTCAAGTTTTCGCGACCTTGGCATTTCTTGTGATCAGTGTTACAAAAAGTTTGCTGTATACATTATAATAATATAATTTTGTGCAGCTGAATACATAAAATAAAACACAGCTCAAACTCCTCGTGAGAAGATACTTTATATACTCGAAAACTGTCATTGCGCCGCGTTCGACTCGACGTGCTAATCCGGCTGTAGATCCTACCTATTATTATTTTGGGGAAAATCCTCGGCCCGCGCAGTTAAATACTCAGCACCGCCCACGAAATAAGTTGAGTAGATCCGAGAGTGTCCATATAACGAGCATTTTCTAAACGGCAGTTCGATGCGTATATTGTATTGACGTTGTTTACAAATTACTGAATTACTAAATTAACAGTAATATGGTCATAAAGTAGACGTGTAAACGGTTAATGTGTATATATATTTTTTAAACAATACAGTCATTGTCTCGTGAAAAAATGTAAAAATTGTTAATCAGGCAATGTGCACGCTTGGATTAATTTTAATATATATACATGTATGCGCGCGTCGATCATTGAAGTCGAGTATCGCCAGACATCTCGACGCCTACTATAAAGAGCGCGCTACAGTCATATAGGCCTGAATCAGCCACTTGACTATTAATTTATACAAAATTTATTGATCAAAACTAAACAGTTACTATGAATTTCAGCATTTTAAGAATCGACGAATAAAATGAAGCAAAAAATCAACGCAGCAGCGCGTCTGGCTCGTCTCTGTCGTCGAGAGATAACGAGTGAGAGTATCACCGCCGAACCTGCATCGGCAACCTCGACCTCCAGCACAAACGAAATCCAGGCGAAGCCTTACGAGGATATCCCGGGACCAAAACCCATACCGATTCTCGGCAACACCTGGAGGCTCTTTCCCGTAGTCGGACAGTACACGATTTCGGACGTAGCGAGAATCTCCCAACTGTTTTACGAGCATTACGGAAAAATCACGAGATTGACGGGATTGATCGGTAGACCGGATCTATTGTTCATCTACGATGCTGATGAAATCGAGAGGCTGTACAGACAAGAGGGTCCAACACCTTACAGAGCTTCTATGCCCTGTCTCGTCAAATACAAGTCAGAGGTCAGAGGCAAGTTCTTTGGTGAACTACCTGGTGTCGTTGGAGTGTAAGTTTCGATTTTCTAAAATGAAACGTTGATGTTAATATATGTATGTGAGCGCGAATTGAAGAGTAAAAGCGAGAGAGGTATATAGGCAATTGCGTTGCATTAAAAAAGCAGAGTTGTAAAGCCAGAAAGGTCGTAAACCGACAGAAAAAGTTTACGCCGTGCATCTTGCATCACGGTTGAAAGTTAACAGTCATGCTTACAGTTACAAAGTTGCGGTATCTTTAATTTTTTTTTCTTTTTAATAATATACGTACTTCTCTATGAAATCTATAGGAAAAATCACGATTATTGTTACGCTCGAGAATATGCATGAGAATTCGTTGTGTATATGTATACAAAACTCTTTCTCGCGTTATCATGAAAATATCTAATGACGATGTTTTCCACGAAAGGCTCATTAGCTGCGTTTAAGCAATTAAGCGAGTAGCAATTACCGTTAAGTCAATTACGAAAATTTGAGTATATACCGTTGTAAAAACTAGATTCGTAGATACCTGGAAACGTTTTTAGGTAGAACGGCTTGTTTTCGTCCGAAAATATACGTATATATTGCTCTACTTTGTTATATTTCTGCAATATTGAAAGAAACATATAATGCTATACCGATTCTTTAACTATTGCAGACATGGCGAGAAATGGAGGGAATTCCGGACACGAGTCCAGAAACCTGTTCTCCAGCCACAGACAGTCAAAAAGTACATCACGCCGATCGAGGTGGTCACCAACGACTTTATTAAAAGGTAATAATATGCGCCTCCGGCAATGATTCGCTCTTGAGTTATTCTGATCGGTTTGCATTGAATTTACTTGAGTATGAAATGATTGCAGGATCGAGGACATCAAAGACGAGAACGACGAGGTGCCAGCCGATTTCGACAACGAGATTCACAAGTGGGCTCTAGAATGTAATTTAACGTGGATGACTTTTGCTTTTTTATTCGTACATTATGAGATTTGTATGAGAGGTATATTTAGCTCATTGACTGGAAAAAAAAGCATCTAGAAAAGAGAAATCTCGGAAGCATCTTTATACATATAGATATAGCAGTATTAAAAATTCATCAAAGAACCACACGTGGTAAAAACCACATGGTTTACCACGTGGTTCATTTAAACGATTTTTTAAAATAAATTAAATAAATAATTATTTTATAATTATAAAATAATTATCGAGTAAACAAATACCATCTACGGTTTGAAATTATATATTCTCTTCTCGGAGAAGAAGAAAAAAAATTACGGATGCGTCGTATCACTTGAATCTCAGTCCTCTATACAAACAAAAATAAAGCCTCATCTGCTGCTGTCTTCAAAATTTGCATAAACGACGATTCGCTGTTTACAGGCATAGGCCGCGTCGCTCTAGACGTGAGATTAGGCTGCCTGCAGGGCGGTGAACTGGCGCCGGATTCAGAGCCGCAGAAGATTATAGACGCGGCTAAGTACGCGCTTAGAAACGTCGCCACCCTCGAGCTCAAAGCTCCTTACTGGAGATACATCCCGACACCCCTTTGGACGCGCTACGTTCGCAACATGGATTACTTTGTCGAGTGAGTGACAAATGTGTGATTTATTGTCAGTGTTGGCGATTACTATATACGTATAGTATACAGCGATGATTATTAATTTCTTAAACGATCCAAATTTTTTGTAGAGTTTGTATGAAGTACATCGACGCAGCGATAGATCGATTGCAGGAGAAGAAGAAAAGCGGCGTTGAAATGCATGAATCGGAGCTGTCGCTTGTCGAACGAATTCTGGCAAAAGAATCGAATCCCAAAGTAGCCTACGTTCTCGCTCTCGATCTAATCTTGGTCGGAATCGACACGGTAATAAGAATTTTCATCTTATGTAGAAGAATTTCGAACTGAAAAATTAGATAATCATATCGCAATAAAAAAAAATTCACCGTCATTCACAGATTTCCATGGCCGTATGCTCGATCATGTACCAACTGGCCACGAGGCCCGAGGAGCAGGAGAAAATCTACGAGGAGCTCATGAGAATCGTTCCAGACTCGAGTGTACCTCTGACGACGAAAGACCTCGATCAGGCTAACTACATGAAGGCTTTCATCAAGGAAGTTTTCAGGTACATCTTCTGCGCTATTAAACTCACGATTGTTCTTGGCTATGTGTAGAATGATTATAATTGAAACTCTCGTTATGTTTGCGGGCAGGATGTACTCGACCGTCATTGGGAACGGAAGGACGCTTCAGAACGACACGATTATCTGCGGATATCATGTACCCAAAGGAGTAAGTATTATTATTTAGGACGACTGCGCTGATTGCTTCGAGGAAACTTGGAAATAACACACACTCTGCTTGCAATTTAACTTCAATTCGCGATAGAAATCAAGATTTTATCTTTATAATATGTTTCTCTCGACAATTAACACATTTAACTTTATAGTTCTCAGTGCAGCTAAAAAAAAAGAAACAATTTTTTTTATCAGGTTCAAGTAGTATACCCTACTTTGGTAACCGGCTGTATGGAGCAGTACGTCGATGACCCACACACTTTCAAACCCTCTCGCTGGCTCAAAGAAGGAGCCGACCAGAAACTCCATCCATTCGCTTCACTGCCCTATGGATATGGAGCTCGTATGTGCCTTGGACGAAGATTCGCCGACCTCGAAATGCAGGTCCTTCTCGCCAAGGTATACATATAATACCTTTGTAAATTATCCAAATTTAAATACAATCCATTATGCTTTTTTTATTTGCAGCTGATTCGAGAATACAAAATCGAATACAACTACGAGCCACTCAAGTACAAAGTAACCTTCATGTACGCACCGGACGGTGAGCTCAAATTCAACATGATAAACAGAAACCGGGCGCAGCAGCATCAGAAAAGCGTGAACTAGACTGTCAATTTACGATGACTTTGAACTAAAGTTTATTTATATGCATAATTATGCTTAAGCCCGCAGGCGTACAATCGAGTGCCTGCAGGTTTTAGCTAAAAATTTAGCATTGAGACTTTTGTACATATTTTTGAGACATGAAGTTTGTGTATATATATAAAGGATGTATTAAAAAATCATGCTTATATTATAAAAACTAATAATAAACACCTTATTGTGAAGAATTTATACACTTGAGTAGCCTTTCTACGCATTCACCTCTTGACGAATTTAAATTTCAGCGGTCCTTTCGGCGTGTACATTGGATCGATGTAGTACTCCAGTCTTTCGTGATGATATTCCACTCGGTACCTTTGGAATATCTGAAAAGTAATGAAAAATTAACTCCAATTTTTTTCTGTATTTTTCTTACACGACTTAATCATCCTAAAATTTGTATTAACTTTTAATGACAATTCAAAGAAATATTTATTTTTTTAGACAATTTTTCCGCAGCGTGTGTACTCATCTCCTCTTAAATATTCGTAAAGCTATTGTTTCACCATGCAGTAAGCAGAAAACAATCAAAATATCAATCCTATGCGTTAAATAAACAAATAAATATAAGTCCGACCACTTTCTCATGTCACAAATTCTTATATAACAATAGTTTAATGATTGTTCATTAGCTCTAACAAAACAAAAACCTGACGATAACTCAAAGCCATATAGCTTCCGCCGCAGTGACAACCGCAGCAATATTTTTACGCACTCTCCGCGGCATTGCGCATGAATTCCACAAAACCTTCGCACCGACAACAACAATAGGCTGCACCGGTGCACATTGCAAATTCCTCTTTAAAAGTGCCGGCATACTTGTATTTTTCTCGCGCCGGACGATAACAGCTTGGCAAATCAAATTTTACGACGTCAAAGCCGTTAAAACATAGCCGAGAGAAAAATGGGCTTTTGCTTTTGAAGGACGTGTGCAGACTCGAAATACGTGGAAAGTGGATGCTTTTTCCTAGCTCGCGTTTTCCTTTCATTGTGCGCGCGCGACGGCGGCGGCTTCGACTTTTCATTGCGGGGCGTTTGCGCAATCTCGCGACTGAGCGCGAAGATAAAATCGTGGCTGGTATATAATATCGCCGGCGAAGCGAATGGCTTGGAGAGCTTTTTTTTACGAGGCCTTTATTGATGTCCCGTCGGTTGGAAAGGATTGATATCTCAGAGATCCGGTATCGGTCAATGAGTACATAAATTTCTGTCGGCGGTCGCGTATACAATACCTGATGCAAGGATCTCATTTATTTTTAGCAAGTTCCGGTAGTAATTGGCGAACGTCGAATTGGAAATCAATGGGTCTATAACGCGTTTGATCTTTGATCATTCTGGTTTCTAGTATATACGAGGAAACAGTCCAGCTCGCATTTCACAAAAATCATTCACAATATGTGATTGACGAGATGATGCGTATGTAAAATATGGTCTCTATTATCGCTTCATTATTTAAGAAAATAAAATCATTCTTCTATATAAAAATATTCTATAAATAGCTCGAATCACGTCTAAAATTACATCAGAGTCTACTATTTTTCCTGCATCTCTTTTTCCGACTTAAGAATCCCAACCACGTGCCTATACCTATACGACGCGGCGTCGCGTAGCGATGTATATCATTGAGGAAATAACTTTGATGTCGCGCACATTAACATAATTTCGGCGTCTCGCTTTCACTCACCGATAATATATACCCGCACGTCCAAACGGATTTCCGCGGAGTTGACGCCCTTCCCTATATATACTAATATAACATGCTCGAGGATCAGCCGACGATGACGTGACACATTTTTTTCTTTTTTATTATATTTCTGTTTTGATTAGTCTTTATGTGATGGTATAAGCATGAAATTGAATAATTAATCTATCGTGATGGAGGCACACGTCATGTGTATCGGTTTAAAGTTTGGATCTAGTGCTGTGTTTTGCGACTTTTCAGAATAATTTGTTTAGGAATTCACGTGGGTTTTTTACGAGTACATGCTAATACATCTATTAGATCTGTTTACTCGTAGCAATAGTTAGTATTATAATAAAACGAATGATTCATCAACAAGGTCTTAAATATTATTTAATCCATTATACTTTTTACTCTGCCTAGTTATTTTTATGCTCCTCATAAAAAGATAGAGAGATGTATACAATATTGTTATATGCACGTGGAGTGAAAAAATTGCGTTTCGTCAAGCTCTAGTTCAAGTCCCAAAATTGAAATTCCACTTTTTATTGCTACGCGATACCGACACCGAAATCTCATCAAAATCCCACTAATCAAGACCCGCCTCTGTGAAAAAACGACGTTTCCGCTTTCTTAACTCGCTCTTGACTCTGCAGTCTGTCACATCTTCAATTTCATAACCGAGCGACGATACACGTACCTTGCTGAGAAGTATGATGATCTCAAGCTCGGCAAATCTACGCCCGAGGCACATGCGTCTGCCATAGCCGAATGGCAGCGAGGCAAAGGCGTGACGCGGCGCCGGCGCTTCAACCGATCCTGAACCGATCCAACGCTCCGGCAGAAACTGCTGACTTTTGGGGAAGTAGCGCTCGGTGTTACTGATAACGTAGTGCTGGAATACCACGTGGACCTGTAGCGAGAAAATTGGAGCAGATTAGAGTTGTATACATATATGCAAATTAGAAAAGCGAAAAGTATGTCTGCGTGTGAGTTTGTGCGAGTAGGTGATGGGTTTCTAAATTCAAATCAAGAAGAGAGGGAGAGAGGAATTTAGCATTCTACATTTTTTATGATTTCACGGTTTAATTGATATTGAAATTTGTTTGATAATACACAACAACACGTACATACACACTTTCACTTTCAAACCTTCATTCATCATGAAGCATGATGAGAAGCGGGATGAGCTCAGACAATCATAATGTAGCTCCTCAGTCTGTATTATATTATTATACTTACGCCTTTGGGTACGTGGTAGCCTCCGATGACGGTGTCGCTCTGTGTGCATCTCCCGTTGCCGATTACCACCGGGTACATTCTTCAAGTCGAGAGAGTACATATATTGCAACAGAGAGAATCACGACCTTCTACGGTCAACTACAAGGCTCAACGGCATATGGACCGAGCACGCCACTGGAACCGCGTTATACGTCATGCACGATAGAATGCAAACTTGCCCGAGGTATGATGCAGTAGATATTATATGAAAACACGTCGCTCGAGCTTTATTGACTTTTCATTTGAATCATCCAGACCTTGTGCTCGTGGATTGATGAGAATTGTCAAGAGTTAAGAGAAAGATATAATCTCGCGGAAAGGACGGTTCGGCGGTTCCAGTGTTTTAAAAGCGCAAGGCACGCGTATATTAGCGTAATTCGGAATACATATTACCTTTGGGTTTCTCTTACGCACGCTTTCAGGTATTTCAGTTGGTCAATGTGACCGGCCTCGAACCGACCATCTGCTGGGAGGACTTTTTTTATCTCTTCGTAAAGGATGTCTTGCTTCTCAGGGTGCAGAGCCAGCTGGTACAGTACCGATGCCACGGAATTCGAGGTCTACAATCAAAAAGAATTTCGCTTTAGCTTCGACATTTATTTTCAGGCTAATGTGATATTTGATTTTTCTTTTACCGTATCGATGCCGACTAAGAACAGATCGAAAGCAAGAGTGGTCGCGAGGTGCTCGTTGCCCTCGATCTCCAGCAGGCGCTCCAACAGCGACAGCTCATCCTTTTCCTTGTTACATACTTTCGCTCTCTCAAGGGCTTCTCTTGTGTATTTTGATGTTGTGCTATGTAAACATGAAAAAACTTGATATTAAAAAATATTATTCAACAAAGATATTATAAAAGTGTGAGAAGCTTATATACCTCAGGATAACGTCGAGTGCGTTGATGTATTTGCGCCAGGTTGGCGTGCTGAAGAACTTCCAGAAGGGAATCTTGAGCTCGAGCACACCGACGTTCTTGAAGAAAACGAGGACTGCGTTGATCAACTCTTGAGTCTCTCGGGGCGCATGCTCCTCGTCCAAGCAGCCTAATCTCACGTCCAGTGCAACTCTTGCAATGGCTGTGTAAATATGGTACTTTAAGTAAATTAATTAATTTATCGCGTTTGATTAATCTTGCTCTGCTCTAATAAAAAAGGGGATAAAAAAAATAGAGTGACTGAACTGCTATCAATCAGTAGTCGTTATAAAGCAGGTGAATTTCGTAACAAAAAGCGCTTATCCCACACAGTAGCGTAACGTTATATCTCAGCTCTCGAACAAGCAAAGCAATTACTTAATAGAAAATTTATTCGTCACGTGGAAATACTTACACTCGAGGGACCACTTGTGTATCTCGCTCAGAAAGTTCCCAGGCACCTCGTCCGCCTCGTCTTTAATCTTCTCTATTCTAAACACACGTATTATACAAATCAGCTGTTGCTGCTGTCGGCGATAAATCGCGGGCTTCGTGGGTGTCGCTTTGACGAGCGTGAGTCTGCGTTTTTTTTCCTTCAAAAAGACGCTTCGACAATTGTTTGAGAGTGTGTGTATAAGCAGCTAGTATGTGTCCGAAAAACTTTCTCCGCTCGAGACAGCCCTCCCGGCGATGTATGTACGCGCGTTAGTTGAAAGGGTGACGGAGGTGTATATATTACGGAGACTGTTGGCGAAGGGGATTTGAAGGTAAATTTGCGGATCGCGAACAATGCTTCATTGGATTTTTATGTGCTGGAGTGTTATAGTATAATGTATACAGTTGCAAAACTTCGTGCGGTAACTATTACACAGCCGACAGTAAGTTTCAAAGAGAATATAGCTGAGAATTTTTTTCTCTCTCACATTTTTCGAAAATTGATACTTAAAAAGAAGTGGAGCAGAATGTAATGTATGTACTATATGTGTACCTCTCGAGAAAGGCTTGACTAGCCTCGTCGATGGTGCCGATGTACATACGCGCCGTACGAGGCTGCAGCATCACCTGTTGCACTTTGCTCCGGAAATTGTACCAGCCCTCGCCGTGTCTGAAAAGAGTAAACAATAAAAACAAGGTCAACTTTGGCTTTCATTGGCCCAATTAAAACGAAAATAGAAAAGAACTGTCCCTGCGAGTATTGCCAATTTGGATCAACTTTATATTAGAGAATGACTCAGGCTCATTATACTAAACTGTCTTTGACTTCGCGATGAATTGGTGTTCTTAGAACTTATAGAAAACTCGTACTTTCTAATATAGCCATTAACATTGTCGAGCTCGAAAAAAAAATCTTGCGAGCAGCCTTCGAGTGGGTCGAACAAACTCTCGCGATTGTGAAAAAGCTTCTTTTTCCCGAGGATTAGGCAAATATTTATAAAAAAAAAATATGCGTTTGTTGTTATACTGTACTCGAAGAAGTGAAAACATAATTGTCTAAGAGCTATACTCTTGAATATCGCTTGATGCGTTGCGTCACAAAACCCCTTGAGCTTTAACGTGACTGTTTGAAAATTTGCTTTTGTAAGAGGGCGATTTGTACTCATTATTTCGACGAAAAAAAATATATCTTACATCGATCGATCGAAATTGAAAATACGAGGTGTATATAATTGCGAAACCGTGTAGGCGCGAGTGCAAAGTGATTAGAAGCAAAATAATATATATAGTCATTTCAATCGGTTGAGTGTCTGCAGAGATCGTTTAGATCGGTGTAAACGATAGTCGCGCGCAATTAACAATATTAACGTCGTTGCAGTATAGTGTTCGGAAAATAGCTATGTAAATAGTTTATAATGATATAGGTACACCTAAGTTGTATTTCTTCGATATACGAAGCGCGCGGTATAATGTATTGATTAGTGGGTGGACTTTTTAATTGGATTTTATGGAATGACCATATTATTACAACTGGTTCAACTGACTTTTTATAAGCATTCCTTTGATCTACAAGTATAATATGTCATATACAAAAAAAAAGGAGTGAAATTTGTAATGAAAATTGAACTCACACAGCAATGACACCGGGATTTTCGCAGAAAACGTCCTTGCGAAGCGTGTGCTTGTAGTAGTCGAGAGAAGGCATCTTCGGCCTGTGTGGCATTCGTTCTTCTTGTCGGAAAATTCGCTCGATCTCGTCGGCGTCGTACACGAACACCATGTCCGGACGATTCAATAGTCCCTCCATCTTCACTATGTCACCGTACACCTCGTGTAGTCGACGGGACACTTTGTCCACTTCGTGGATCTTGAAGTCACCTGGGTATAAAAATGATTGAATTATAAAAGAAATCAATTTTATAACCGAGAGAATTATATATGACAAATAACGGCGGTTGATTTCGGCTGATGATTATACCCTCCATCATATATCATGCTTCAAGCTTCCTTGCGTAACACGATTTTTTTTTTTCGCCAATAACTCGCACAGCTGAGAGCAATCACTCGAGTCAATTTTGAAAATCTCATTATATTTGCCCAACGAAAACGTGCGCAGGCGCATATATACCAAACGAGTCAGTTTATCAAGATTAAAACCTCAGCGCGTATATATAATATACTACTGTCGCGCCAGAATTGGGTCGTCGGGCGTTATTTTAACAAGATCTTCGAGCCGACACGATCCTCTCCTACATATGGACCACGTCCGCAAACAATGCGTAAAATTAAAGAGTACCATCACGCCCGTGATACAAACGCGACTCTATATTCACTATACTGCTCTATCCGGAATTTTCGCTTTCTCGGAGATGCTAATCACCGCGCGGCTATATACGCATGCAGCCCATATTACAAAGCCGAGAACAACAACTGGGACGTGAGAATATATACAGAGGAGTATAGCCGCTCGTCGCTGACAAATTTTTGTGGATATCATCCGGAGGAGCACCGTTAACCCGAAAAAAAAAAACGTGTCGCGCACTTGCGCGCAGTATAGTATACGTTGGGTGTAGGTATAATTGCTGATGGACTGATTTTATATCGGCATCGATAAAAACGCCTTCGCGCGAGATTATTATTATTATGTGAGTTCGTAATATGAAGAGCGAGCGTTAACAACAAAGTGAAAGTCGGGGAAGCAGTAGCTACTTACTATAAGCGTTATATATGTTATGCAAAGCCGCTTTAGTTACGATAACAAAATGCAATTCATTAGCGCACTTGCGCATGCGTTTAGCGCGTTATGATTTGTTCGTTTAGTTTTTTCTATATGTATATACTTTCTTTCTATATATTCGATCGTGAGCTGGATTTACGAAATGTCGGTTATATGCTTCGTAAATCCTATATAGTAATAATCAATTTATGTGATTATAAACGTGCAGGGGTTTGAGTAAATACGAGGAAGTGTATTTGGCTCTGACTCACTTTTACAAATGTTTGGCAATGGCAATATAATATTGTTGGAAAAATCTTGCGAGACGATATACATCATGTTCGAGGAAGAATTATTCAATGACGTTTATGCTAATGTCCGAGCTGACACCACGTGGATCTATACTAATGGAATATATAACTAGAAATAGAAGAGGGCTTTAAAATCACGAGGTAGTAAAAATAGTTTGAATAATATATAAGTATAAGAGTTTGCCGCCAAATCTATTGGATAATCTCTCAAAGACGCAATTCAAGCTCGTAAACTTATCGTATACGTACGATCGAATAGTCTGAGTCAATTCATTGGAAACGAAATTTGGTTATATACATGGCGGGGAATTGGAAATCGAAAGCTTTTTCGAAACCTCATGGATTGCAATGATGTAGGTGTGTTGTATATAGAATATCGAGAAAGTTAAATATTAAAAATTGGAGACAAAAGATTATCCAAGTTCGTGAGAGAGGATATCAAAAAGGAATAAGAGAGTGATAAACAAGGCTTATGACGACGGATACGTGAGGATTATGTGGGAGTAGAAAGCGTTACATCAATTTTGGGACATATTTGGTGGAGCGAAAAAGCTACACCGAAAGGGAGTTTAATTGAGACGCTGCATGCGGCTAAAACATTCTAATATTAATATGCACAACTCGTATGAAAGATTTTTTGCGCGCTAAACTTTAAAGCGCACAATTCGTGTCTAACGGCCTACGCTTTGTAATAGCTGTTTTTACATCAGCATCCTTGCAAAATCGCTTGGCTAAACATTTTTTTTTTTTTAATAATAAATCATTTACACAAATGATATCGTCCTTTTCACGCCGCACCCCTGATTATCTATTCAGGTTAAATTTATGCATAATCATCGTCTCGAGCCTTATTTCAATTGCAAATATATCGCTTTATTTACAACAATATAATAGTTTTTAATTTGTTATCCTTTGGAAAATATACAGCTGCATTAACATCGCACTTTACGCATACACACAATAAAATCCTCTCTCAAAAGAATAATCTCCAGCCAGCGAAGGAGACAAGATAAATCATCCCCGCTTGACTTATTAGCAATCGTGTCCGGCGACTCGTTAATTGATGGTATAATGAAATGCCTGTTTACCCAAATCTGTATTAATTATTTCTCGCACACCATTACGATCCATATGAACTGCTTATGTATACCTTACCTATAAAAGGTATGAACCTCCATGTATTCCCTAGAAAGGGTATCGGCGTAGGTCCAGGCATCTCGGCGTAAGGTCTTATTCTGGAGGTGGCCATCTCGGTCTCGGAGGCCAGTGTCTCCATGGCTCGTCGTAAAAATAGCCTCATCGCCATGGCCGTTGGTAATTTGCGGCGGCTCAGCCGCGCTATAACAGCAAAAGAAAAAACATGAATGGAAATTCGTTGGGATGAGTTTACGAGAGAGCGAGCGCGAGGTAAAAGTTGTTCTTCTGCGCGGTAATTGACGCTAATTACATTCTGTCGCTTTTGAAGCTTGGATAGACCGGATTTGCGGAAACGCAAAAAAATTTTTATGTACCGTCTGGCGGGATGATGTAACGCTCGTTTTAGAAGAATTTCGCGCTGATGTCAGGTAGGTATGTATACAATGTGTTCTAATGCCGAGAAAAATATTTTTTACTGAAAATGTAATTTGGAACATTATTCAGAGGAGAAAAGTCGGTGTGTTACGTATTGCTCAACTTTAAATTGACCGCGTGATTTACGCGTTTCAGCAATAGACATAAAACAATTTAATTTATATTCAAAATACACGTATATAATAACGTATATATCCGCGCTAGCCATTACTCCAACATTTACAACCCGATTAATATGTATCACTATATACCCACATAACGCAGGCTAAGTTTCTCCAGAAAAAAAGCTATACGTACAGAGATATTATACCCATAATCAAAAGAACTGTTACACGTCGGCGCTCACCCTTGCATAATGGCATTTCGATAGCAATGCGGAAAAAGTGTTATATCTAACATAACATAACAGGGCAGTAGTGTAAGCATAGTAGCATGAAAAATCCTACCGAACTGGCCGATCGTCGTAGTCGTCGTCGTCATTAGCGCGCGAATAAGCGCCGCATCAAAGCCTCTCCCGTCTCTTATAGTATATACTGTATAAAATACACTCGTTGCGCAATCCTCTTCGTTTTTTTCTTCAGCAAGCTTTGTGTTATGGCCACCTATGAAATAACCGAGAGCGTAATCGGCGGGCTATATAGAGTTGCAGCCGATTACGAATCGCCGATGCACTAGCTCTGCAGTGTATACAGCAGCTATATAGTTATTGGACGCCACGCTCAGCTGCACAAAATATTATATAAACTCTGCGACGACGAGGAGCAACTGCAATTAAGCCGGGCGACTCTATTCCATTCTCCGTATTAGTTACTAAACGAAATGCGAAAGTTTTTTTTTTCTTGCTATCGTTTTATAATGCGTGGGTAAGTATCAGGGTGGTTATGGGAAAGAGATCGGGTATACACGTGATGGATGATAGTGCGAGTTTTGTCTGTCACGGAAATCTGAGCCGCGCGAAAGGCGTATATACATAGTGAACGATTCAGTGGATTTCCGGGGTATTAGCCGAGTGGACACTGGAATTGCTCGATTAGGACTTTGCCGATTATCGCGCTATGACTTAATTTCGAGTGCGCGCTTTTTTTTTACTGTGATCAGCTACTGCGTCCGAGGTTGCTGTTTCGCTTTCGTTTTTTATATCGGAGTTTGTACAGAGTTTATGGTTTTTTTTTGTAATTCACATCGTAGTGTAATTGCAGTTTTTACTTAAAAAAAATTGAAAGTATATTGGGTGGTTGCGATAATGGAAATTTTTTGTAATTTACTTTCGAAGCGGTTACCACGAGATTTGTATTCAAAGTGAAGAATTTGACATTGTTGTAAAATAATTATTAAAAATAAAATCCTTCGTAAAAATGATAATCATCGTAATCACCGTACATTGAGTACAATACAGAAAAAAATTCACTTAGAGCGCAACATCTTACTGTTGGCTCCGTCAAGCAAATGCAAATATTCGCAGACGCTGTGTACCGCAGAAACATTTCGAGATCCGTATACTTTCAATTTTTTTAAAACCAATAAGAAAATGTAACCAACAGAAAAAGAAATAATTAAAATTTCAATGAATGACAAAACTTTTCAACGTAATCGTTTGTAAAAGAAATTGGATTTATTTACCTGGCACTTGTGATCTAAATAAACCATAAAATGAAATTTAAAAAAAAAACACAATCACGCACTGTAAGCAAATCAGAAGCTCAACAAATTAAATTTACCACAGATCAATGCAATCGAGAGAAAAAAAGTATGCGATAGAAAAAATGGTCACAAGTAAGCACTCGCGCTCGTGCGAGTATCTGGGCATTATTCAAACCCAGCGCGATTAGTTCATAATGTACTTCTGAGGTTCGCCTGGTCGCGAGCTTCAGCGGGCAGTCTGTTACTCACGCGCGCGCGCGCTCTTGGGAAGGAGCAAAGCGTGCGCAAAGTGGGAGAATCGGAACGGTAGGAGGAACTCCATGGGTACACACGGGGATTCAAAACGCTCGACCTTATTCTTAAAAAGTATATATTATTTTACGCAATCCTCGTTCCCTTCCACACATACAGCGGCTCAACTCAACAGAAGGGGCTGTTTCGACTTTTCGGGCTTTACATAAAATGTACGAAGGCGTGTGTGTGTGTGTATGTGTATGACGCAATTATCGCCGGAATCGTCTTCCTTTCTCTCAAGTACTCTCGTACCACTTGGACTTGAAATTCGAGACGGAGGATAATTTGTTCTTGTAGCTGTTGACGAGCTTGCTGAAGTTAGCCTCGTCGGCGTCTTGTTTCTTCGTGCCTTGTTTTGGCTGTAATGAAAAAATGAATGGTCATTACCGGCAGCGCATCTCTCCCGGCTATCGCACGCGACTTTCGCCGAAAAACGCTCTTACATGAGCAAACCGTGGGTACTTACTTTCGCTTCTCGGCGATTCGATGCCAGTTCCTTCTTCTTCGCGGTCAATTGTTTCATACTCTTGGCCTTCTTCTTCTGCTGCTTGAGGTTCTCTATATGAATTGCGGCCTGCTTCTTCAGGAAAAATTTGCTATTCTGTTTTATTACGCCGGGTTTACCTGTAGTACCGGCAAAGGACTCGACATCCGCAGATGTGTGTGCTTTGGACCCTGCTGCTGCGGTAGCGGATTTCCTTTTCCTCTTCGCGCCCTTCTTACTGCTTCCCTCGGCTTCGTTAGTTTCAGACTCCTTGTTGTTTTCGGCTGGTCTCTTACGATCAACATACAGGGGGTTGTGCTGTCGGCTTTTCTCGACACGCCTTTGCTTCGCGTTTACCATTATTCTATTTTCTATGGAGAAAGCAACGATCGGCCTCTGTAATGTTCAATAAAAGGTAAAAAAAATTTGTTATGATTTTTATTTCTATCATATTGACACACCATCTGCCGAATACGCTAAACAAATACAAAAGGACGGTTATACATTTAAATATTCGAAATATTAGCTGACATTCAAAATACACACTTCGTTAAGAAAAAATCGGTGACACCAGACGGTGTAAGTACAAAAAGAATAAAAGCAAGAAAGATTGCGACGACTAGTGTGTCAATAGTAAAATATTTGCAAACCAATAGGAGAGACAGACCTTGGTTTTTGTGAAAATATTTGGGTTGTTATTAATGCTCCTAAGCGCTTTCAAAGCATCCTCGTGATTGGTAAAGGACACGAAGCCATGCTCTTTTGACTTGCCTATTCCATTACCGTCCACGTTTCTCAGATCCCGCATCACTCGAGCCTGCAAAATTCAAATTGATCAGGTGTAAACATAGATACAGCTGACCGAAAATAAAAGAATGCTAATCAGATCTCAGCGTGTTTACCTCGGTAATTACGGCGTTACGATTGCTGTGATTTTTAAAGAGTTGGCGCAGTTTAGCGTCGTCAACATTGGGCGGCAAATTGTGTATGACTAAGCGGACTCGTGAGACAAACATGTTAAGGTTTCGCAACATCTGCGACTTCCACTGTTCGAGCTGCAGGCGCTTGGCCATGTCAGACGCAGAGATGTCCTGTGCGGCTGGAGATCCAGCGAGAATGACTGCAAGAGAATTTGAAAAATCACTTGCTATCTTGACGGAATTATAATGTTGTAATAATAGTACTTTTCTTGAGCGAACCTACCTCCCTCTTTTACGAGATAAAGATTTCTGGAGTCTTTAACTTTTTTCTTCTTTTCCTCGCTCTTTTCTTTCACTTCATTTCTGTGAAGTGCTCTGTGAGGATCAAGTACTTGATCATGTATTCTTAATTCAGTTCCCGCAGATAGGCATTTTTCGGCATCTTCTACGTTCTACGATATTTGCAAATACCGAAAATTGATATTAAAATTCCAATTTACTTATGAACATAAATATGACATGATTCTTACCCTGAATTTAACAAATGCTGTTCCTTTCGAATGTTCAGTCAATCGGTCCATACAAATCAAGGCATAGTAAATTGGACCAAACTGTTCCATGCATTGTTTGAGATCTTCATTTGTCGCAGAAAACGGTACATTCTTGATAAAAACAGTACGCCCTTCGCTTACATCATTAGAAATGCGCCCGGGATGTGGAATTTCTGATTCTGTGTCAAATTCTCTTTTAATATCATTCTTATCATCAGTCTCTTCATCTTCATTGTGGTCTTCATCTTCATTATTTACATCACTATCTTCTTCTTCAGAATCCTGTTCATCACTTTCGTTTTCTTCCTTGATGTCTTCTTCATTGCTATCATTTTCTTCTTTGATTTGGATTTCACCATCAATTACACCTTCACCTATTTCTTCTTTAACAATTGATATGTCATCATCACCTTCTACTTTTACGGTCATTTCTTGATCTTTGGACTGTTTTACGAATTTGTCTTTTGGGATAGCCCAATCTACAACCATTGGTCTGTCCATTAGTTTTTTCAAGTTTTCATGGTGAATAGCTTGAGCTGCACATTGAACGCGATCAAATTGTACAAAGCAAACACCAGTTGGAGTTCCATCTGGTTTCTTCAAAATTTTAAGTTCCTCTATATTGCCATATTTGGAAAAATGTTCTTTTATTACTTCATCAGTAACTGTGAAAGGCAAATTCCTAATAACGATTCGTGATCGTTTTTGCCTTAATCGTAATTTGTACAATTTTCTTTGCTCTGCTTTTGAGAGAGCATTTTTGTTTGGGAAAGTTTCTTTCCTCTTTTTATGCGGTCTATCGCTGTCTGCTGCTTCCGCAGTCTGCTCTTTATTACCTGCTTCATTATCGTCCACTTCATCTTTTACTTCGTCCCTTACTTCTGATGCACTCTGTTCTTTTTTCAAAATTTCTGAAAATTGTGATTTTGGAATGGCCCATTCACTGCTTATAGTACGACCTGTTAAATATTGTAAAAGTTGTAATATGATAATTCATAATGAACGAATAAAAATATCAGTAGGAGTGAAAAATATACCTAAGAAATCTGATTTGTTAGTTTTAAAAATAGCTTTAGAAGCATCTTCTAAATTTTTAAATTGAACAAATCCACATCCTACTAGTTTTCCATCAGGACGTTTCAAGAGTTTTACTTCTTCTAGTTCTCCAAATGGTTCATAAAGACGACGAAAATCTGATTCTGTGACCTAAGAACGCATAGGTTTAAAAATATATTTTAATAAGTTATCTAGAGGACCTCTATTCTTTATTTGTTAGCAACTACTTTATTATTAGTTAATAACAATAATTTAAAAGTTAAAATTTCCTGAAATACTTACGTTGAAAGAAAGATTGCGAACAACAATTCTTGCTTTCTTAGCCTGTGCAAGACTATTATCTTCTACACGTTTTTTTACGATTCCAGCCCTCTTTTTATATTTGTAGGATCGTGAGAGATTATTTTTGAATTTCGATGGACCTATGCATCAATAAATAAAATTTTTATCAAAGCATAACTCTGACTTTTAATCATTTTAGT
>UCQR01090101.1:19592-30284 GCA_900474235.1 Cecidostiba semifascia | reverse complement strand
AGAAAATATTTAGCGCAGCAATTTGCTCGCGCTGCGCTGCTTCTCAAAAGCTCGACTTGTGCGCTCGCTCATGAAGACCACGTTAGCAACAGAGCATTACAGCGTTGATGTAACAGCATCTTGTAGCAGCATGCGAGTACCACCTATACATGAACTATCCACACTATACTGCTTTCCTCTTGTTCTTCAACATTTTCCAAGTTTACGGAGCCGTGCCTTCTATGCTCATACATTTACTTTGCTTTAATACCGTATAATTTCAGAATCTAATTGGCTGTGCAGTGTTTGCGCTTGGTCATAAGCAAGGTTTTTCGTGTTAGAACCTTGCCGGGAGCTATAATACGCGTTCACAATGAATTTAATTTGTCGATATAGATAAAAATAATTGACAGAAATTATCTTTCGAACAATAAATATAGATACATGCAAACCTTGGCGAAGTTTACTTCATAATAATAATTATCAATCGCGCATCTGATGGTGCAAATAAATTCCGATAAGAAGACATCACCACACGCGTACTAAAACACCTTATTATCGCAATAAATCCAACTCTCTCATTATCTGATTCGATATACAAAGTAAACTACAGTGCAGCTACAGTGTACAGTGTATATAAATGGTATATAAGAAAATCGTTATCTGCCAACTTCGTTCGTGCATATCTCATTGCGAACTCCATGCGGCACACGAACTTATATATTATATATATAAGCTTCATCGGTACATTGTAAAATCAAAACACGCCTCCATGGCGCTCGATCGCGCCACTGCCGGAGATCGAATTATGTTCCGTTCGTCCCCACCCGCTTTCATTAGTTCCTTTTTTTTTTATATTATCTTCAAGTACTGAGTCGCTGCCTTCGACGCGAATGTAGGAGACGTTGATGGTGGTGACGTGTTGCTTATTGATGATTCGTGCTCGAAATCCAAATGGAAATTTCAGTCAAAATCACATGACGCAGTTTTTTACGAGATTCACGCGAGAGAGTATTTTTAATGTTCTTGAACTTTCATGGCTTATTGAATTATTTACGGTTATAGAGATTATTTTTCTGCTGTTTCATCAGCCCTCTGATGCGCAAGGTGTATAATAGAGCTGTTCTTGTACTTGTTAGAAAACATGATCGGCGTAAAGTAAAGCAAATATTTTGCCTTACGCAATTTGATTCAAGAAATTATGAGTTCAAGAAAAATGATTATACTCATAAAAGTTTGTGCTATATCGTCGCAGATAAATTGTGTATTTTTCGTCTTGAATCAGAAAAATTCACAGAAAAGTAGTTGATATCAGCATTATATTATAAAACAGCTTTGCATAATAATATCAGAATGATTTCTCGAATTACACATTCCTTCTTATAATATTTGATATCCGATGGGTATATGTAGCGGTATTATGAAAATTACGGATTCTTTTGTTCTGTCATATTAACTTCCAAGCCTTTCGGTGTAGATATAATTATAATATTGTATCGATATCAGGGAAGTCTGTTTACGAAACATATAGGACTGAGCTGGCATAGGCCAGCATTGTTAGGTCAAGAGTGACTAAAAATATATAGATTTCTTACAGCATCTGTACTTGACGACAATCAACCAATGTTAACTATCTGTACTTCTTTATTTAGTTCCTTACACTGCAGTAGTTGATGTTCACATAATATGTCTATACTACAGAGAAGCTGTAATGATAATTTTAAAAAAGTAACCACAATTAGATAGATAAGTAGTTCATTGACGAAAGCATAAATTAACATCTTTTAAGTGATATAAGCTGTTTCTTTTCGACATCGATTCAATCGTGATTTGAGAGATCGACTCGTATCTATTGCGAGCCTTCCGAATCAGCTTTAAACCAGAGAAAAAAACATCTCCCGTACGAATGTAACACGGTCATCGCATAAAGTACGAGTACGAGATTCAAGTTGATAATAAATAAATCTTTAAAAAGGTAAAATTTCCAAGATGCGGTGCATATCTCAGACCGTTATCTTGAAGTTAAATGAAGCGCGCACTGAAACGATATGGTATTCTCGAGATCCCGCATCTCGGAGCAGCTCATATAGATAAGCATCGACCATGTATTTAACGAATATCCTCCATTTTCATGCTCGTATTTTTTGATGAAATTGCTCGTACGACCGTACATCTCGTACCCTGCAAATTTATCTTCCAAATCGAGCATAAGACATTGAAAGCAGAAATCGGAACGTAGTTTTTAAAGTAAAAAGCGAATGGATTTGTAATAAGCATTCATATTTTTTTATCAAACTTACGGATACCGCAAATTTAAATTTCAATCAAAATAAATATGTATAACAAGCAAAATTCATATCAAAGCTATAAAAGACTATCACTTTAATGACTCTGCGATAGAAAGTTCAAGAAAGTTATTTTTACAAACGCGTTCCAAAAATCGCGCGAAGAGCAATGTTTGCGTATAACTTTGCGTTTAATCAAGCACGAAACACTCGCGTAAACGCGAGCGTAAGATAACGTTGTCGAGGTCCCCCGCTACACACCCCCGCTCTCTTTCTCGCTCTCTCCGTAAATATATGACGCGCGATTTCGATTGTTATCGCCAGTGCGCGCGGAGTAAAAAACATCGCTATTTATCAATTTCCTAATATATAATACAATGTGGATAAGCCCATGATGCGGCGCCGCCTCTGCATTCGATTCCACAATCAGAAGCTTGCAAGTATAAGTATACTACTGTTCGCTGCCGTTCGATAATCGGCTGTAACACAGATACAGAAGCATAATCGACAATGACTGAGGATCACGCCAGCTTTTTTGGGAGATTATACAAAAAATACATCATATTAGTTGGAATAATATTATGCAACGTTATCCACGCACCATCATTGTGACGCAGATGCAATATTAGGGGGCACTGTGACTGAGGGGCACTGAGGGGGCATAGTGTGACTGAGGCTAACGAGGAGGAAGAAAGAAAGAAGGTGAAAAAAAAACGTGTGCGCGCGTGGAATACATGCATTATTCGATGAGCGACTTATTCAGATCGACGCTAGATCGCTGCATAACAACGGTCCTGTACGCATGAGAAAGGGGCACGCGTGCGTCATGAATATGCTGATTTTTTCTTTCCGGTATCTAGATTTCTCCTCATTTTTAGCGTATACCTTTTCGCATTCTTTGTTGTATTCTTCTTGTTTGGACGTTTCTGGGATATTTTAAATAGTTAACTTTTGGTGCAATACTGATACTGATTAACCAAAACGTCATTACATATTCGATTGGATGAATTAGCACGTGCTACGCAGCGTTATCAGCGTAAAACCTTAAGAAGTCCTTATCTTAACAGATGTTGGTCATTTGAATGAATTTCTTACAAATTTGCCAAAATGGAATCTAGATTCTTGATTCACAAGAATCACCATCGGTTCTTAAGACTGAATTTTCACCTGGTAAAATGCTCCAAGGCTAATTCTTACTAATAAAATCTTTTAAACTATATTCAAACGAATAAATTCGAGACACAATTTATTACAATTAATTATGGTGAATCATAAAGTTGATAATCGTAGCCTACTTCCATTTCTCAAAACCACCAGGTATAATATTTTGTATGCCATTGACCGACAAAAATCAAGGGCAAGGTAAAGAGGTTAGGTAAAGCTTCGAACCGGAAGACCCTCATCATTTGAGTTTTATTTTTTCTCCTGCTCGATGCTTAAGAATGTGCTCGCAGTTCTACAGTAGACCGTATAGAGATGAAGAATGCGAATTAGAATGAATCGAAAAAAAGGCGGTGGGAACTAAGTAAAGATAAAGATTGTAAATAAAAAGAGTAGGTAGAATCTTCGAATGATACAAGGTAAACGAAAGAAACTCGAATCTTTCCTGTGGTTAATTTTTCTATCACGTACCAAGATCAAGCTTATAATCGTGGGACTGTATGAATAAAGAAATTTTAAACAGTATAAAACATCACTTCCGCTGCATTTCCATGCATATACGTTCCTACAGTTTATCTCGTACTGGTTTCCCTACGATTTCTGCATTATTACAGTAAAATAATGTTGGATGAATTCATGTAATCAAAATTAGGACTAAAATAATTGTTTAATATCTGCACCTAAAATAATTGAAAATAGTGTAACGAGAAAACAGCGATTGCGAGGATTTTGAAAAATTGCCACAAAGTAATATATCCAAAGAGTGCAGCAGCACGACGGCGACATTCCCATCGGATTCTGCGCTCCTCTTTTCCTGCATTTCTTCTCGTTCTCTTTCCCGTCTGTCCTCATCCTCCTCGTCCCTCCTCTCGTCTCTCTCGTCTTTCGGATCGACGGGAGCGGCTGCTGCTGCTGCATGGTGTCGTCGAGGTTGCGTTCTCGTATATACGTATATACACATGCATACGTATATCTATACACACATACGTGTGCTCTGGCTTGTCGCGAGGGGCCAGCCTCGGCTATGTAGGCGTGCGCTAATGACTCGAATTAAACTCGTTTCCTCGAGCGCGCGCAACTACGTGTAGCATTGCTTGGGACGTGTAGACATACACTCGTCGTGCATGTTCGCTCTCTCTCTCTCTCTCTCTCTCTCTCTTCTCTCTTCTTCTGCAGCAGTCTGTACTTCAGCGCACTCGCGAATTTTCCCGTAATGCGTAAAAGCCTTTGCAACGATAGAATGCTTCGGGCTCTATCGAAGGAATATAGCTATTTTCTCTGATGAATGTTAATATACTCTGTAATATGACGGGCTCATTGGGATACGTTAATTAGTCGAGTTGAAAAATCAATACCTGTCTTATTTGTTCCACACTGTGTATAATGCGTTTGTCATTTGAAGTTATGAGACGCGTGTCGAGATAGTCATCTGCGTTATTATCCTGATAAACGACAATTGTTCTTCTAAAATGTAAATTCATATTCGGTATGTATATTAAACAAACTCGAAATTTAATCTTCCGATAAGTTGGCGAAAAAAAAAGAATTATAAGAACCATAAAGTAAACACTTCCTAATTCGTTTGCAAAGAGAGAGAGAGAGAGAGTGTAGCGTCCTCCCTTCAATCATCTGTCGAGCGTCCATTGTGTGTCCATAGGCAGCGGCGACCACTGCGGCGCAGGAAGTGCCAAGCATTTCTGCGGGGAATGAGCAAATTCCGTGTCTCGAGCGCGCCGAGACGACGGTATATAAATCGACCGCAAAGACGTGACGAGCCAACTCGCGCAACACCTGCGCAGAGGTACGAACTCATATACTGCGCGAAATCTAAGTAATCGTGAATGCTCTCACTGAACAGGTATATTAGGCTTCAAAGCAGTGTCACAGGAGAATGAGTACTTGGATCTTGTAACAAAAGAGTTGTAATATAATATATTATAGAAAATAGAGCTCAGCGGTTAAAAATACCTTCTCCATGTATAACAACTTATTCAATCCATTATCAACTTTTTTGCATTCAGCAGCAATGTCGCTTCGTGTGGTATATTGACAAACGAGAGAAAAAAAAAGCGCAGCCACATAAAGCACAGTACGCAGCAAGTCGCCTCGCTGAGTAGAGCGTCACATAATACTCATGATGCGCTCTCGCGTCGCTTCTCGCTGCGTGCGTCGACTTTTACACCGATGACTGCAGCAACAGCAGCAGCAGCAGAAGCACCAGTGGATTGTCTTTCACGTTAACAAAGTGTCCAGTGCCTCCGATGCTCTGCCTCTCTCTTTTTCTCTCTCATCTTCTTGTCTATATAACAGACTCTGGGTGGCTTTTATCTTCTTACGTGTGCAGCACGTCTTCCTTTTTTATTGCTTGCTCTTTCTCTTTTGCTGCGGATTCTCTCTTTCCTCCTCCTCCTCCATACTCTCTTCTTTCTTTTTACAACTCTGGGCTCTCTGATGGTTTGCCCGACTCGCTACTGCGGTAATTGATTAATTTTCTTTCTCGCTGGCTATTCACGCGTGCGCGATTGTAAATTATAACGTAGTTATACCAGCGACTTGAAGTTATAATTGCTGGATTTATGTTTTCAATATTTTAGCACAACAATTTCTTCGTGGAAAAAAGTTTTATATTTCGTTTACGTGCACACAAGTCTAAAAGTGTGAGAAGAAACTGTTGTCTATCATCTCATGCACCCGCGTAACTCAAGATCGAGCGGAAGTTCCATGTCCGCTTTATTATATAATATATGATACTAGCACTTGGTTTTCATCTGTGTATATATACGAAGCTTTCTCGTCAGTTCGGCAAGTTTCTTCTTCTCTCTCGGCTGAAGCTCGTCGGTTTTAAATGACTATACTCTGAATTGCGCATATAATAACGAAACAACTGAGCCAACATCCGTTCGTATGACCATTCTTTTTTTTTTATAGAACAATGATTCGCGGTAATTAAATGTATTATAATGACGAATTACAGCTTGACTCAGAAGAGTAATCAGTGCAGTAGCGCCAGACATTTTTCTCACTCCAGACGTGCGCCGCGCGAGAGCAGTCTGAAAACGCCGAGTATATGAGTACACACTGCGCATATAGAGAGAAGAAAAAGTGTCGACTGGAAGCAGGAAGAAGAGAAGAACCCTTCCCATACGCGTAGACTGCAGTATTATAAGCTTTCGCACATACTCGCGACGTAGTACATATATGCGCGAGCGTCTACTCGCTTTTCAAGTCTCGCGCGCGGGCGCCGCCATTGCCCCTATATGCAGGAACGTGACTAAAAACAGAAGGGAACTTGCTTCTCTCTCTCTCTCTCTCTCTCTCTGTCTCTTCTCTCCACGTCTATTATGTATTTTTAGTCTATACTAGGTGCACACCGCTAATGCCGACGTCGACGGCGGCGGTGGCGAAGGACGAGAGGGAGAAAAAAAGGGCGGAAAGGGAGAGGCTTTTTTCGAGGTGCGCAACTCCGCGTATATATGAGGGAGGGAGCGAAGGTGTTGTTTCGAGATCTTTTCGGGCGGTGCAGGATTTTTGCGCAGGCGTTCATGCGTGTACGTATAAAGGCTTTTTGTGTGCGTGATTCTGCTGCAGCAGCAGCAGCAGCGGGGAGGAGGCTGGGTTTCTCTGATGTGTGTATTGTTCGCCGCTCTTGGGCTGACTTTTTTTCGGTTTGCTTCGATGGGGCTTGCAATTTTCGTTGGTTAATACACCTCTTCCTTTTTCAATACGGGATGTGGAATAATTGAGATGCAATATGCGGTTTTGATTTGCTTTTTTTTTCTGTACTTATGTGGAGCGGCTGAGATCCGAACGAACTGCTTGTTACAATGGATTTGCAGAATTATGAATTGGTTGACGCATAATAAACCAAATAATTGCTGCTAAACAATATAATATATTGCTTATAAAAATATATAACAATACGTGCATTCACTTTACTTCTTGAAATTGAAAAGGCAAATTTTTCGTATCGCAAGGACATTTTTGTAATTTTTGACACAGACACATGCGCATTCATTAAAATAATAAAGATATTTGTATTCTCTGTTTGATTCACCCCGCACTGACTTACTTTACGAGCAAAAGCGGTACTTCGTTCTCCAGACGGTCTTCTCTCTCTTTTTTTTTTTTTTGGTGTACAACTCATCGACATTTCCACATCTTTATCGCCTATCTTTGGAAGCAGCCGCAGTCGCAGCAGCAGCAGCAGCAAAAAACAACCAACCGAGAACAAAGATCCGCATTGTTATTCCGTAAAACTCTCATTCTTATTTATACACGTCGGGAGAATCGAAAATCGCGACGTACATAAATACACTCGAATTTTTTCCTTGTTTTTCCGTTTTGCTTTCCACGCGTATCGTCGTCGCGCCTCTCTCTCTCTCTCTCTCTCTCTCCTCGAGAATCTCGAAATTCTAAAGATAGAGGTATTTTTTACCGAGACTCTCTTGTATAGCGAGCAATTGTCAATGCAGTCGTCGGGCAATACGTGAAAAAAGGTTTTAGAGTCAACGATGCGATCGTTCGGGATTCAAGGCATCGTCGACTATATAATGTTCTGCCATTTTTTTCTTCGAAGGATAACAAATGCTTCCGAGAGCGTGTTGAAGTCAATGTAATACTGTGCTTTCAAAGCGTGGAACGGATGAGACGCTGCTGCGTATGCAAATCTTCTCTCAGCCTTTCTCTTTATGCATTTAAAGTGAAGTTTACGGTCGTTATACGACGACGTTTCATGGCGAATTAAACTGCTGCTAGCTGTGAAAATGGCATTACGAGTTAAGTTTACACTTCCTGCATTATATACTGTTGCGCTCGATTATCTGACTTTCTAGTCAAGCCTGTTGAATGAGTGTAAAACACACATTGTCAACCGTTTATTACAAATTTTTATTCTTTACATATATAATTTGAACTTTTAAAAAAAATTTCGTGAAAGCTGCATCACGTGAAATATAATAATTCAAAATCCGTCGCGGCTAGACTATTGCGAAGTTCCGAACGGTCCTCGAGGACGACCATTATATAGACCGGTTCTTCTCTCTCTCTATCTCTTGATTGTCTCCCGCCACCACGTCTTTTGGCAAACATCTCTTGGCATTTCTCTTCGTGCGCCGCCGATGTGGCCGATTATTAATAGAATATGCATTTCGAGCGCAAAGTGGCTCGAGAGAAGACGTGCGGCGGTAGCGGCGTCTGCGTGACCTGATGCGACACACCGTGCGAACAAACGAGGCGCCGCCGTCGGCGTCTTGAATTTTTCAGGCCGATCGGCGCGTCGTCTCCGAACGCTGTTTTAAGCAGGAGCTCGATGAGCTCGACAACGACCGTCTCTGATTATTAACCGGTGATATCACTGCTGGAATTTTTTATGCTGTATGATATAATCGATGATCATGAGCTCTATTTGATTTATTTGATGTGTGCCCTTATAATGTCGATTGTGTTCGTTTTTTAGTTTCTTAGAAATCTTTATGTGTGGAATATATATCCGTGAACGTTATTAATGAACATCTAGTAAAATTTTCTTTTTTCTCTTTTGCTTCTAGGACTAAAATGTCACTGCGACATATGCTCGGAGTCGAACAACACCTGCGAAACGGACGGCTACTGCTTTGCCAGCACGAGTTTGGACAAAGACGGCATCACTTACGCATACAGGTATAATTCAACACGCCATTCCACGAAATGTCCAACTGTCCCGTTAATCCATTATTTACAAAATCTTTTATACATTTTTAGACAGGGCGATTTATTTTATTGTTTTTTTCGTATTCTTTCGCAATATATCATTTTGCATTATATTTCATTTTCACGATTTCGTTCTTTCTTTTTATTGTTATTGGAGCAAAGTCTCCCTTGCACACACTCTCCGAAGTCGTTTCAACCTTTGTACGCGACCAATATTAATAACGAAAACAAAAGCTAAAAGGTATAGATATCATTCATACATCGAGGCAGAAAATATCCGCATAGAAAAGAAAGAAAAAAAAAAGCTTAATACTGTAACGATGAACGCACTTCCGATGCTCGAGCTGAGAAAGGAAAACTCACGCAGCTCGATTATTCGCACGTGGGCATAAAGCGAGGAAACCTTTTCAGCAAAACAGAATACGCAAGGGTGACGCTGTTACTATGGGCTACAGTATACATTACTCTAATATAGGAAATTTTTGCTCTAATTCCATAAGAAAGGACCTTGACAATCTTCGATACGCCGAAAGGCATTATAAAAAGCAAAATACAAATTTCACGTATAGACAATATATTGATAATTGATTGGACATCCTTCCTCGAAACTCGCTATATAATCACGCGGATCAATAAAAAAAAAAAAAAATAACGTGTCCACGCGATGTATCCCATTATAAATACCAGCCCGAACAAGCAACAATAGTTCTCTCTCGATTACAGGTAGAATTCCAGCTGAGAGCTGCCATACGAATTTCGCGCGATCGATTTCTTCCGCTCCTCGCAAAAGCACACTATATGCGAGCAAGAGAGAGATAGAAGGCTTTTTCGGCAGGCCTGCGCCTGTTATTAGCGACCACCGGTGGCTATATAGTCCTGGCCCGCGCGTCGCGATGGTAACAGCGTGCGTGCGTGCGTTGACGCCCACGCGATACGAGAAAACATCGAGCTCTGACGCGGGCCATCGAGGAGTTTCGCCGATATGCGCGTGAAAAATACGGCCGTGATGAATGAATTTAGGGATCGTCTTTTGATTTATTTTTTTTTTTCAACTTGAAGTTGCGATTGTATACTTGTTTCCATCAGGTTTGTGATAGGTTTTAATTCGCTATTTTGACATTATATACCTAGTTTTTAGGCGCGGTAAAATACCACCATAAATCAATTCATTAAATTTCGCATGCAATCGCATATTTATCCTACACCGTATACACGTTTTCAGGAGATACTGCGTGTGTCATTTACATATTGCGATAAAGTAATGAATGATTTATTTTTGTTTTTTTGGTTCAATCAAAATCGATTAGATAATTTCTACATCGTCGTATATAGGAATTATAACTACGACTCGAGTCTGTATTACGAGTATATTATTTGAAGTCGTGTTACTAGTAGAGATAAGCAGTTTTTCTCTCATCATATTCAGGAGTTTATACACGTTTTGAAAGAAGTCACACAACAACAAGAGAAGTTCATTTACAGACAGTTTTCTATTTTTAAAAACGTGTATAGCTAAATTCGCCCGAGCATTACGCAAGACATATCGAGCTGTTTTTCATTATAGGCCTCTGAATTAAAT
>UCQR01090101.1:658-19572 GCA_900474235.1 Cecidostiba semifascia | reverse complement strand
CATAATTATTGCGAGTCGGCTTGCGAGCATGTATATCCTCCTCGATAATGAACTCTCGGTGTAATGAAGCGTGTATATTGGATAGTAAACGAAACGCGCGTATCACTGCGTTCGCTGCGCTCCTTGCGTGTTTACAGT
Organism: Cecidostiba semifascia; assembly: GCA_900474235.1. Taxonomy (NCBI): domain Eukaryota; kingdom Metazoa; phylum Arthropoda; class Insecta; order Hymenoptera; family Pteromalidae; genus Cecidostiba; species Cecidostiba semifascia. The sequence continues at coordinate 19,434 of UCQR01090101.1, read as the reverse complement.
TCTATTAATAGCTCTCGATGCGAAGTTCGATGCCTGCATGCACTGTTGCTATTATGTATATACTGCTACGTCGTATATAATAGCGACGACTTTGTTATGTACAGTGTAACGCACATAGTCGAATTTGCTAAATTACGGGGGGGACGGAGCTTTTATCTCTCTCCTGAAACGATTCTAGTTATAGTAGCTGTGCAATACTTTGTTGCGTGAGGTCAGGAATTTCACTGGTCGTGTATATATTGATAAGCTTCGGTTGCACATAATATATACAGCGAGGAGGAACCGATGCTGTAAGTCTCTATCTGACTAGCGGTGTGTGATTTTATTATTGTAAGAAAAAAAAAATTGAAAATTACTTCGCAACCCTGTGGCTCTATATCACGTCATTCTGATAAGATTGCGCGGACACGACTTCATTATTATCCAATTTTTCGCCTCGCCTTCGCCTACTGAATCGTAAATATTCGGCATATCGCGCTGCTGCGACTGAGAGAAGATGTTGGCAATTTCATTTGAATAGAGATAATTCCGGAGATAGGAGTATATGTGTATACGTTTGAGTAATTTTCTATAGCTATTTATAGACCTTCTAGTCGACCATAACATATTGCATATCTTCTTTTCTGTATAGCTTCATATAGATTATCGGTATATACTCCGTTAATAATAATCCTGATGCGTCTCTCTTCAAGACCCAAGAGACGACATGACAGTTTTCAATATTTCCATGTATATACAGCGCCGGGCGAGTATTTTTATTCATTTCAATTTAAAACCCTCTAAAAGTATAGTTTACAAACAAATCTCGCCACTTGACCCTGGGCCAATAAGCTCGGTGGCAGAATATAAGCTCTCCTTGATCCTCTATACTTGCTCTCTCTCTCTCTTAAAATAACGCCACACGCGCACATTTTTATCGCGCGAATTTCACACGACCTCTGCATATATACACTCGCCTCTGTTATTCGCGAACGCGCTCTCGTATCGGAGCCACTCCCCTTCCTCCTATTCGCGCTTTATACATGTATGTAGAGCTCGATATCGCAAACTCGTACGATCCCCTGGGTGAATCTCTCTCTCTTGAATATTTTTCGGAGAGAGATTGTTTGGTTTTGTTTTCTATAATCGGTCGAAGAGATATGGTGTGTTAAACGGATAGACGTCACTCGGGTTGAGAAAGTTCCGAGGGGTTGCGCAACTTGCGAGTATTTGCGAGGCTCGCTATGCTTATTTTTATACAGTAGCGAGATGAATGGAAACAATTGCGTAGATAAGATTAAACGCGAGAGCTTGATTAATTCGAGAAGCTCTGAAGTTTTTGGGTCGAGCCGTCAGTCTGATGCGTCGTATTTGAAAATTCGCGTTTATAGTTTGAAGAATCAGTGCGCAGCTTATCATTGATCGCAAATACGAGTAGCGTATAGCTGATGAAATACAAATAGCGAAAATCGTATGATTGGTGTATAATAATACCTTTTGCAAAAAAGTGCGAACGCAGAGAATATTTAGAGACGGTCGTCGCGATTCATTGAAAAGCCGGATTGCGCATACGCGTCGCCGAGGTCAGACGCGTTTAAATACGTAATGCGCCAGACGGATAATTCGGATGATTCGAGAGAGAGAGAGAGAGAGAGAGAGATCCACAACGCACCAACCACACCGAGATTGCTTGATCGGTCCTGGAAGAGGAAAGTGGGGCGAGAGATTATCGGGAGATAGGGGGTAACCCGTATCGATCAGTCAGTGTTCAATCTTCGACGCTGCTGTATGCGCACTACGATGTTATTTACCGACAGATGGACTCGAGGGAATAACTTGTGTGTCACCGCTGTCGATTTTCGCCAAAAGTTTCTGGACGTTCAATAGCTCGGTGTATATGTATACGCGACCGAGTTGCGAACACGCGACGGAATTAATTGTTCCTTGTCGGTATCAGAGTTCAACAACGCAGGAACTCTTTGTCTTTAATTAGGTCAATCAATATAATACATCACTGCAGTGAGAAATGCCTCTGGCACCCATAAACTTTGCTTGCTCTCGATGTATTTATGCCGCGCAGCTGTATATACATATACGCGAGGAGTGTGTTTTATCCTCCATGAAACGCGCTAAATAATTCAACGTCCAAACTTCTGAGAAAGGAACATTGACATGCAGGACAGTTGGAGAAGCAGGGGTTAGCTTTCTCGGCGCGCGCTCGTAAAAGATCACCTGATGGAACTTGAGCTTGCGCAACGCCTGCGAATCGCAAACGTAAACATGATGCTATAATGTCCCAATGAAGTTCCCTCTCTTTTTCTCTCTTTTTACTCGACCCCATAAAATCTGTAACTTGAAAGGATGTCCAATTATACAGGAATACTTGCGTCTGAATTTATAAAACTCAGTCAACTTAAGATTTATAAAATTTTTCGAAAAAAAAAACAAAAACAAAAAATAGTATCGTAATCTGTGTTGCAAAAATAAAAGGTGCCTCGACCGTGCGAACTGGCTTCCCCCGGAAGCGCCGCACGAGTGCTACGGCAAGCGGGATCCCAAAAGCAATGTCAACTACACGTGCTGCCACACTGGCGATCACTGCAACCGGAACTTGCGGCCGGTATTAGCCTCTCTCAACAAGCCCGAACTCGACACAGGTACACCTCTCGTCGAGGGTTCAACACAAAAATATATGGTGTGCCGTGTATAGTGCAGCACTTCCGTTTTCTTATATTCTCTGTTATATATTCTTTATCGAGTGATATATATAATATATATATTTGTGTTACTACTGTTTCTGCTCTCTTTTGTTGATTAATCAACGGACTTTTGTTGTTCTTAAGAGTTTCAATAACACTCTCGCTCTATTACTTACATTATATGTGTATACTGGGCGAGAGAGTCTCGTCCTTTTAACAAAAATATTTTCAAACACTGTGTTCTCTAATCACTGATGAACGCGTTAATACAATTTGTTCTATACCTCATTGTGTTGAGTTGTTTTTGCTGGTTTGACAGTTTTTCATTTTAACTAATGGCTTCAGATAATTGACCTGTACAACGATAGTAAGAAAACATATTAATTTTACATCATCGAAGTCTCACATACACCGTCATTATTTCGTCGCAGATTTCGCACTTATATACTTACACCAATGAAAACTTCATTTTTTTTTTCACGACAGCCCATAAATGACCGCAATTAAACTCTCGATATTGAGCGAATAGTTCAAAAGAGAGTCAGAGCCAAGGGCGAATGAACTTCGTCACCAGCGCGTCGTTCCGTTCGTTGAGCCTTGCCCAATGTTCTATTCCATGCGCGCGCGCATACACACGTATACATACATCAGCTATATACTACACACAAGCGCAGCATCACATCACGCAAAATAGTCGTACAAGCACATACACAGACACACACGCCAACCCATACATAAAAGCTCGCGGTCTATTGTCTTATCGACGAGCGTATCGCACGTCGTTAATCGGACAACGACTGCACATAGACTCCTCTCTCTCCATTCACACGTTTTCATTCTCTCTCTCTCCTCGCTTCGAGGAAGAAGCCATATCCCTGTGTGCAGTGCAACTACTATTCCTTGTTGGTTTCCTCTCTTATTCCGTGTGTGTTAATTTTTCGTTCGACTGAAATTCTCGCGTGATATATAACCCAACCCCGCACACACGTACATATATCTAACGACATAATTAACGGAGTTCGAAGCAGCCAAGAGCTGACAGCGTTTTTATAATATTTTGTTTGCGCTGAGCGAGTGCGCGGTTCATTCACTTTTGCGCCGTTGCGAGGCTCTCCGCTATACTATATATACCCTCCCAAGGATTCACGTTCGATTCCGTCTCTTCCGTGCTATAAATAAGCGCCTGCTGGAATGAGAGAAAGAGTATGCGCGAGAACGCACACGCCTAGGAGCGCATATTTTTACATTTTTTATTCTCTCTTTCAATGGCGCAGCGCACTACTGTCGCCAAATCAAGTGCGAAATTTTTAAAACGTTGCTATATGTATAAGTACGAATGGTCAGATTGAATATCGATGAAAAGTTAGTAACTGTATATGTAGTTATCAAGTATAGCTCGATCGTCCTGAATCAATATACAAATTGTAATCGAGCCGTGAGAGAGCCAAATAAACGCAACGACGTTAAATGAGTCATCCGTCTCTGCATTCGCGTTTAAATACCGTCGATATAGCCTTTCACTAAAACAAAAGATGTGGAGGATCGAACTTCGGTCTCGAGCGTGAATCTTGCGAAACATCAAGGCAGAGGCAAAAAAGAAATAACTCGCAAGCATCTATAGAGAGAAATCTACGCGAATTCGAATGATGCTGATGCTGACGATCGTTTTCTTCGTCATTGATCATCGATTCGTGCGTTGCGGATCACCTTGAACGAACGCGTACACACACACATACACACACAGACAGACACATGCGCGAATAAAGAATGAAGCGAACCGCCGTGCGCCGATGACCTTACGGATACCACATGAGACTTGAGCGAAATTCTTCGAGCCGAAATATATTTCACAGCTCCCATTTCCCGAGACGTGAGCGTTTCTATCTTGGCTTGAGAATAAAAAATGTTAAATTGAGGAAAAAAAAAAGATGAAACGCACTCTCAATATCTCCTTAATTAGCGACATTGTAAGCACCGCTTTTAAACACGACTCCTGACTATATAAGCGTACTGTTTTTTGTCAGCGTGTACCTTGTATATAAGGTACTTGGTTTTGTGTGTGGCAAATCTTGCGATGCACGGTGTTCCAAGACCTTGTTTGCTCTCTTCTTTTATTTTTCGTTTTTTCTCCTTTTTTATTTTCTGTTTTTTCTTTTGAGTTCTTTTGATTTTGTTTTGAGTTTAAAATAACATTGTTAGAAAAGCAAGTTAGGAAATTTTACATGATGTTTTACTTTTTATTTTTAATATTAACATAACTTTCGGTGCAAAAACTCAGGTGAAAACTCGAATCCATTCAATCGTTCAAGCTCAATGTCGTGATTTCTCAAATATAAATCCTACGTTTTGAGACTAGTACAAGTGACCACACGAGTTTTTGCACCAGATAATAATAATTGGTCGACAACGTGTGTGTATATATACAGTCAACCAAGCAGGACCCAACAAAGTAGCCATATAGTCTCTCGCAAAGAGGTAAATTTATACATGTTTTCATCTGAAATTGTGCTGCTTTCTGAAATCGGCTTTGAAGGTGCGTGGGGAAAAAGCCCGAGCCAATGATATTCTGCATGACGAGCGACTCGATAAACACAACCTTCGTCATCGAATGCTGCAAAGAGGATTATTGCAATCGCGGCCTGAAACCCCAGCTTCACCCTCGCAACAAAGAAGGTACAGTGTGCGCTGTAGTCGCTACTATTATTATTACTACAACTACTACTACTACTACTTTGGAAGCTATATAGCAGGCACTTAATCAGTATGACAATAATAATAATAATGATTTCGCGAAGGTGGTATCGGCTCTCCACTTTCACTGTCTTCTTTACTCACTGACCTCTCTTTTGTAGTTTCTATACTTAACTCCTTCGCTTCTTTTTCTTCTGTTTTCTTTATTTTATCTTTATTATTGCGACGTAAATTGAACTTTTGACATCTGTCGTTGAAATTGCACTTTTCTCTCTTTCTCCCTTATCGTTTCTGCTAAGTAAAGCAAACTTTCCATCTGTATTTCCAGTAGATATTTGAAACCATTTCCTTCTTAATGTCTTCTTCTTTATTCTTTTATCTTATTGCATTCAGATAAGTGTCTTTCTCTTCAGCATATTTGTTTATTATAGTAGCTTAAAAAAATTACTTTTCCAATCTTATTATTATTCTAAACATTTCCAGCTATTTCAAAATTTTTAGTTTTCCTTAATAGATTGAGGCATTATTAATAATTATATAACGAGATCGCCCATAAAATCGCCGGTCACATCTTCTTCGTTATTAATTTCTTGTCAGCTACACGAGAAAAAAGAACATAAGGCAAGTTTCATTTTCCTCGGGCAATAAAGCACATTTAGCCGGAGATATCCCTCCGAGTTCTCTCTTCAACTCTTCAACAAGCGCGGCATCGACATGCATGCACAACACAATGGAGCTTACAAGCCCGCCTGAAACTCGCGATTCTCCGCTATACGAATCTCCGTATAGCACACAGCACACAATACTCACACGCAGATATACGCATGTCGCTGTAGACCTAGTGTGTTTACACCTACTCGCCGTTATTGTTCTCGATGGTATATTACCTATTTATATGGCCGCCCACGCTGTGTGCTACAGTCCATGTCCCGAATGTAAATACGTATATATGCACCAGGCTAATAATCCTGTTTTCCTCAGATAAATTACTGATAGCCGACGTGTATTATATACAAAAATATATATGTATACACAGTGAGCTACGTTATTTACGATTGGCTAACGAGCTCTTGAGAACGTTTTCTGACTCTTCTTATAACATGTGCCCTGGAGGTTATTCAGCCTACCATTGAGAGTAGGGATGTAGATGGCGTCGAAAAAGGCCGCGAATCCATATTGTTTCCGGGCGATCGTAAAACGAAGTCGTAAAGACGTTCGCTTTGAAGTTCGCTTGTTAGGAAGGTTAGTTAGTTGGGTTATAATGCCTCGCTGACTGTTGTAAATTATATGTCTTACCGCCGTGGACTGAGAAAAGTTAATTGAGGTTCTGACGACATATTTTTCTCAGTCTCTGATCTTTGCTTTAGTTTATACCTTCATTTTGATAGACTTTATATAACTATATATACAGCGACTTGTAAAGTAAAAATTCTCAGATAGATCAGCATGTCTGCCTAATTCTTTTCTATATATGTATATTTGCCTGTATCTACACTGTACTATATATATTGTATATATTTATAACTTTTAATCTCAGCTCTTTGTTTACTTTCCGTTTCCCTTCCGCACTCTCTTTAGCTCTTTCTCTCTCTCTCTCTGTCCCTGCGCAAATACAGATTGAAAACGACAGCACAATGCACTTGCAAGTGAATGAACACACGTATACACCAGTAGGTCATTTCCTTATGTAAATATATGATTTCTTTCCTTTATTTAACTCTCCCGGCACTTCACGCCTGTACATATATCAGCTGCTGCTCCAAAGCAATTTACACTTCCTCTACTGCTTATTGTACGATCTGCGTTTACAGGGTACATTATACGTCTCTTAAAACCTTTTTTCTGCGTAGCCTGGGCATTATTTGAAAGTTACGAGAGACGCAACCGCGTGCAATTTGTGAATAAGTAAGCCATTAAGATCCCTCAAATGGATTGGTATACTTGAACATTACGTAAGATGTGTGAATTATGAACTCAACCGAAGATGGTGGAGCCAAAATAATTCGGTTCTGTGTGCGATAGTTTCTTAAAGACTTGAATTCGAAAATTAACTTTTGATTTATTAACACAAGTTCAATTTGTATGTTGCATTGTTGGCAAACTTTAATTCTCCGAAGAATAAAATCATAAAGAAAGAATAAAAATACTTCGTCAATGTCACATATGAGCAAATAAAAGTTAACTTCTGTTCATACGTATAAAACGGTTAATTAATACACGTGGCGTATATATTATCATTGATATGCGAGAAGGCTCGGCTCCTCGTGAAAGATAAAGCCGTATACAATAATTCTCTCTTGGAAGAGAAAAAGAGTTTGCGCGACGTCAGCTCTCAATTTAGGCCGAGTAATTATTCTTTCAACAACGTGTGTGCACACACGCACATATGGAACTATATAGAAATCTACACCATACATAATACATACACACATGTATAAATACACATTACCATTTCTCTCTATCGTTCTTTCATTCTCTTCACTCTCTCTCTCTCTCTCTCCATATCTATCATTCACATGACATGTAGTCATTCTAATCGACTTTTCTTCGAACTAATAGCTATCTGCCAACTTATTTTCAGTAGTATACTATGTTGATTGAGAAGCCTTGATATAATATTAATATGAACCACTAATTTTCATACTAAATTTTGTATATAGCTATCTTACACCTTGTATCCTTGACCTTGTACATATAATACCGACCTTGAATCCATTTTTCGATGATGGCTTCACCGATGTTTGCACTTGAGCTCTACAAGATGTAAAAAAAGTGATCCAAACTAACGTGAACCCGTCATCGCCGATCTTTCTCTCTGTATATAAACTACCATCAATAAAAAAAAAGGAAAGAAGCACGAGCAGCCAAGACCGACACAAATCCCAGTATATACAGCAGAGCATATCCTAAAGCCAAAGTGTTCCCAGGTGTTACAATAAGGAGAACTTCTTCCCGGATCCCATGTACTCGGTGTGGTGCAGCAGCAACGACGCCCTGCGTGGCCCTGGTGGCACTCGCTTCGTCGTGACGTGCTGCGATCACGCGGATTACTGCAATCGCGATGTCAAGGCAGCCCTGCCCTCGACAATATCGGCTGCTCAGTCGTCCTATCGCTCGACGCATCGCCTCGAAGGAGGTAGGCGAGAGCACGGTAAAAGTGCGTTCGCACGCATCATCACACATCAGGGATTGAAAACGGGATTTTTACAGTATGAACCATTGTGATATGTCACGCGGGAACTACATTATGCTGCTGTTATTATTATATATAAGATTGTATACATATGCAAGGGTTGGAAAGTGTTCGGACTCATTTTTATTGTGGATCATCATCGCAACAAAAACACACAGTTTTGCCGTAGCGAAGGTTTGCATGAACGAGATGATATTATACATATATATGGGCCGCGCATCAGTTTCATTTTTAAAGGCGCATGCTACTGGTTCAAAATCGGGTGAGTTTACGATTTTTGATAAAACCAATAATGATATCCGAGACTGAGACGGCACGAGAATAAATGACCTTCGCTACGGTGAATTCTTGCACTGTGTCTGTATACGTTATAATGAGGATGCGGAAGACAATGGGGGTTCAATTTTCACCGAGAAGACGCTTTTGTCATTCGTCCTGGGGCTCTCTCACTCATTGTTGGGGAGATTTCACGCAACGCGTATACACGTGTTTTGTCCAGAGTGTCATGCTGCTCTTTTGTCTTCATTCATATTTTTTCAGATCGTCGTCATCGTCGTCGTCGTCGTCGTCGTCGTCGGAACAACGGTAGGCTAGAGAGAAAATATTAAACGCGCATCGTGCAGGAAAAAAAAAAGAAAAGACAAAAAAAGCTATAGTTTCCACGTGAAATAGGAAGTATAAAACACGAAAGCGTATAATATAATCTCGGATTTTATATCGAGCAAAAACCAATAAAACTTCGTGCCTGCGCGTAGGGGGAGGCTTTATATATAAGTGTGCTCAAACAGCAAGAGCTTTTACGGTTTTCAATATCGCGCACCGGATCTTCCGTACTTAAAACAAGCCAAATCCCGAGTTGATGAAGCAATATCAATGACAAGAGTTATGACAAAAGTAAAGTTAATATTAGAATATAAAGCGCGTAATATAATACGCTTCATTCTATGCAAGTTATATAGTGGTAATCACACGGTTATATCATCTTAAACCGCAGCTGAGTTCTGGAACGGTATAATGTTTATGCTTCAACAATACACAATCCATATAATGACATTTTATAAAAATACGTGTGATGCATTGCAAATATTATGAAATTAAAAAGATCTAAGCTTGAGTAAAAGACAGTATAAAAATATTATTCTTCAAAAAATTAAACATAATAAAAGAGTGTGCTTATAACGAATATTAATTAACAATATCCTTTTCAATCAAACTATATTTTGAATATCTAAGCAAGACTAACAATGACCTGTAAGTGCGTGGGATTCATGACGCATCCGACGAAAGGGAAAAACCTACGGCTCGGTCCTTATAAATCGAACTCGGCGAATTTCTTCCTTAGAAATAAATGTGATTGTGTTAGCTATACATTACAAAAGCTGTATACTTTTGGCATACACGAAACTATTAGATACAAATAGTGCGATAAATTCTTTAAAAAAAATCGCGTTTTTATTTCGAATTTAAATAACGCTTATATTATCCAGATAAGAATATTTTGAGAAAATTCATTTGAACCTAGCGTACACAACTTCTGCAAGCACTATAATCGCTTACGAGAGTGAAAAAACAAAAATATATTTTTTACTAATCCATAACAAAATGTGTTTTGAATGTCTTGTAAAACGCGAGTTGATATACTCTTTAATAACCTTTTTTTTTATTGAAAATGTACAAACTCTTCAATAACCTTGAACTCTGTTTATCCGTATTTTATCTCTCGTATTATTGATCTCATCGTGTAAACGTTCGTTCTAAAAATGCCGCGAATCCAGAAAAAAGCCGTATGTATACAGGCTGTTTAGTCAATTACGTCATCATTTCGACACGTGCCGACTCCCTCATGTGCTCTCGGCGTGAATTCATCACGAGACGAACTTTGGCTTTCGATCAGAACTACGCAGTCGTATACACACATATTTCTTTCCTTGAATCTTCTCATGGGCAAGTTCATGGTCATATGCTTGCTCGATGTGATGTGTACTCGATCGATGAAAATAGACGTAAGATTTGGTATGTTTTCATGAAAGCGCGCGGACTTTCACACTGAAAAAAACTGAAGCTTTATCCTCTTTGACCTTTTCATCGGTACGCGTGCAAGCTCAGTATAGAAGTCATCGTCGTAATAATGTGAATGACATGACGAGGAAAACGCATGCTTATACACTCGCTGCAGAAGCGTCAGCGTAATTGCTGCTGCTGCAACGTTGAACTTGAATAATCTCGAGTTGTTGAATAAGGCATAAGACATTTTTTCGTATAATCAGTGCAAAAATTTCATTATCTTAATATACGCGCACGCGGATTCAGCTGACGATTGCAAAAATAGCTAAAACTTTCGCGTGTCCGTGCGAAATTTAAAACTTGAATGAAAAATAGCCTGCTTCCAAAGTGACATCCGACCGTTATCTTATCGTTCGCGCATCCTCGCGCTGAAAAAGCTCATCATACTCTGCTTGGACAAAGATCCCCACGCGGGCACGCAATATTCGCAAAGGAGACATGCCGCGCGTGTTAGTCCGCAGGGTCAAGGTGCTGGCGCTCGGTCACTCATCTCGCGCTCTGTTTATTTTTTATTTGCGCGCGGTTCTCGTAATAATAACAATTGGTGGTAGGATGCCGCTGGTTCGAATTTTACGCGGTGTGTTTCGGGACGAAAATATATCGCGTGGGAGGACGGGATTAAAAGAAAACACCCACCGGCGCGTGATGAGTTGTAAGATTTTATTTTTTCTTTGTTTTGATGGGAAGAAATTCACGAGCAATACACACGTTGTTTAACGTAAGATTTAAAATATATTGAAAAAATATTTTGAATGAAGTATAGAATAATAATGTCGACAGTAGTGATAAATTTATATTCAACTTTACAATTAACTCATCTGACGCGCATCACCCGAAATTCGATTTGAAAAATTTCTCGGTATTACCGCGTACAGTGTGGGTCGCGTTTATAAAAACCACAATTAATAACCACATCTCTCGCGGCAAAGCAAAAAGAGCTGAAAAGAGCAGCCTCGACGTGTATTACGCTCTTAATGCGTCTGACGTCAGGTGGACTGCGTCCGGGCACGTATCACGCGAGTGGGCAGAAAGAAGGGAAAGATACGCGGGCTGCCCGTAAAAAAGAAATGATTGATTGCCTCGGGAATCTGCCTTCGGCAATCGATTACCACTCCCAGACTGCTGCCGCCGCCGCCGCCGCCGCTGCTGCTGCTGCTACTTCGAGGCGAGAGAGAAAAAAAGAGGGATGAAAGAGAGGAGAGGCTTGGATCCGCGCGATTTATTATCCTTCGACTATATACTAGAATGAGGGTCTTGGAAAAGTTTTTGGTGATTTTTCTAAAAAAGCTCGTGTTATAACGTTTTTATATTAGGAAAAGGGTTATTCACTGAACATATATTATAATTTCTAATCAATTTAAATGAATGCGACAAGTATTGCTACAACAACGGGAAATCATAAAAGGTCCCCTGAAAATAAAGCGATAAATGCGTCGCAACTCTGCGCAACTATTGTAACGCGAGATATCGTGTAAAAAGCCCCTCAAAGAACTTCGAAGAAACGAGCATATAATTCTCCTAATACGCACGTATACACGCACACACTGCGTTAGACGCATAAGGTTTCTCGCGTAAAGCTCGTGTGCCGCGTAGTGCGACTTACACGTTTCCATCAGCCGCGGTGCACGTCGACTATATATATATATATATACATCGGTATCACGATCGACGTAATCGTCATCGCGCGACGTTTCATTTCAATCGCCAGCGCGCGAGCATCACGTGAGTGCATCGCTAATCTGGTTATACGCTGTCATTATATTATAAAGGCATGTGGTTTCATTCGAAATTTTTGCGCTTGGTCGATCAATTTTTTTTAGGGGATGGTCATTTGATGTTACATTATATGCATATATGTCACTTTATGAGTGGATCTCGAAAAAAATGGGCACTTTTTAATGTTTCTCTGGTGTTTGTCGAACAAGAATATTGTACAAACATCAATATAGATTCTGTGCAGAATAAACTTTTGTCATTTCCCTCGAGTTGGATTCATTGCATACATCGTAAAAATAATTTTTTTTAAAGAGATATGCTTTACTCCCGTATGGAATTAAGAATCGACAGCTCATTTTTGCTCGTATAGAAATACAGCGCGAAAGCAGGGTCAATATAACTGAGGCTATACATCTAACGTTTTTGTGTGACTTTTGTTATGATAATATAATATGCGAGTAACCAATTAACAGCATCTCTCACTACGTGTCGCACCCGTCCAGGAAGTCTCTAATATTTCATTCAACTCTGTGCTAAGGTAAGATGCGGCGATCAACGCATTCAAGCTACAGTCCATTATTATAAGGTCAAGTCGTGTGTGTACGCTTATAAATTAACGACTGCTTAAGTTTGTTATTTGCATATAATTTGAGTGAAAATAAAAAATATACAATATATACTCGAATCGCAGACTGCTTTCTCCCAGAAAATCATTCCACCGCCGATTTATGAATTATATTAAGCTTCAACGTTTTGGAGTATCTTGTACGCGCTTGTTTTTCTCCGCGAGAAAATTGCTTCTCAAAGCGCCGAGCCAGGGAAGAAGAGCTCGAATCGAGCATCAGCAAACACGCGTTTAGCCGACGATCCATAAAGCACACCGGGCCAACTCTCTGTTGATCGAAATTACCGCGGGGGGCGACTTTCGAGCGGTGTACCTCTCGCCATTACTATACTCCTGCTCGGATCGATATCGCTTCGGCTTTTTCCTCGGTGTCTAATTTTTCTAGAGTCTCTCGTGAATTTTACTTTAAAAAGATAACACATGTATTGGTGAGAAAAACATCGACACTTTTGTGGCCCAACAGCGTATATATTTTTGAAAAAAAAAAGATTGTTTATAATAATAAAGCAACAATGAGACGGTAAGTCGCAAGCGCTCAGGGGCATCATATCCAGTCGCGAATCATGGCATCAACTGCATTACAATGCACGCGCGCGCCGACGGCGCGTCGTTGCCATATAATGCCTTGACGGGATATCTCACGAGAGAGAGAGAGAGAGACGACGGCGGTGGCATAGTATAGAGTGTGCGGGCGGCCTATACGCCGCGGGAAAAAGAGGGGCTTCACAGCAGCTACCACCGACGCACAGTTGCACTCTCGTCGTTCTCTCTTTCTGTGTGTGGGAAACGCTGCCGCGAGCTTTTTCTTGCGCGCGCTTCGGCTTAGCGCGGAATCTACCTGCTTTGCCTGCCGGCGCATTATTATACCTGATGCCAACTCCCTTATATCCCTCCTCTCTGTCTGTGCGCTTGGCTCTATGTGTGTGTATATGTATATACCTATATCTATATATAAGTGCTTGCATCCTCTCTTCGCCTTGGCTTGGAATTGACTTTTGTGGTTCGCTCGCTGCATGATTCTCTCCATCTTGCTTTTCTTCCTCCTCTCTCTCTCTCTCTTTCTCTCTCTACCCTCTGCATCTTTTTCTTATGAACTCACCGACGACTCTATCCTTCTATATACATCTCTCCGCTACGCGACTTAATGGTCGCGCTGATTACGGTGGCTGCTCTTGTTGGCTAACTAAGCCCTTCTTTGCGGGGATACCGGATTTGTTTGACGACATAGCTACTGTGCGACTCTACGATATGGCTTGCCGCAATTTTCATCCCTGAAAGCTTGCCGTATAATGAGTCACACTGATTTACGTGAAAATCCGTTAGCCAACGAAAGCTCGCCTCGTTGCAGCCGCGACCAAAGATTGCACGATGAAAAAAGTTATTATCAAATATTATATGATAAATAGCTTTTTTACAACGTGTAATTTGCTTGAAAAGAAAAATAAATAAACAAGATTGATCGAAAAGCTTGACATTTCATTTAAAAGCTCAATTCGAGCTCTTCGATTATTCTCTCCGAAGCGAGTCTTCAAAATCAAAGTTTCTAACGATGATTTCTGTTTTCGTCGATCTTCGAACGAACAATAGCTTCCGGTGGAGGTCGAGCGACATGGGAAACGTGGAAAATGGCGCTGACGATAGCTCTGCCGATCTGTGCGATCTGTATTGCTGTGATGATCGTTTACAATATACACTTGACGAGGCGGAGACCTGCGGGACGACACTTCCCCGATGACTCGCTCGAGGCGCCGGACCGACCTATCCTTGGTGGTGTCACCATACGCGACATGCTGGAAATGACGACGAGCGGTAGTGGCTCGGGTGAGTAGAATTTTCTGTTAGTTATATATTTATAATAATTTAATGCAACAAAAAGAAAAGTAATGCCGATCAAATTGTTCAATTACATATCTATTTTTTTAACTTGTTTTTTTTTATAATTATAAGGAAATCATTCAAACTCGACATTTATCGGTTAGGCATTGAACGAGTGCTGTAAACGAGGAAAACATGCTCGCGATCACAACTTTTTCTCCACTGCACACATGTCACGAGAGCGTATTCAAATCAAATTAAGAATCATCATCTTTAACCTGACGAGAGAGCTTATAAAAAGCAGGTTCAATGTGCAAAATAACACTTTTTTTTATTGCAACGCGAACACGAAGAACTGCATAATCAACAGCGTAATATTATTAGTCATTAGTAAGCCAGTTCAGCTATATAACGTCATATATTTAAATTAGGATATATATTCGTGGGACGAAAAAGTCGCGCTTTTTCAGCGAATAATAATCCACTCGCGCGCGCGCGTTCGCATCATCAACGTCGCTCAGGAGGCAGGCGCGCGCGCATGCATTAGCATCATGTTAATCAACGCGATGAAGCTATTTTCATTTCCGCAAGTATGTATATAGGTGTATATTTGTGCAAATATATCAAAGTTAATGACACTGCACGCGTACAGAGAGCACAAATTTATTAGGAAATGAAGACTATACTTTGGCGATTTATCAATCGATTTTATTATACAAAAATGTTCTCGTATTATTTTCGAATAGCTTGATGATAACGTGTGCTGAATCGTGATTAACATCGTTTTTTTGTGAGATTATCAAAGCACTGCGCTAAAAAAATGTGTCGTATGTCACGCGTGATGAGTATTATACAAGGATTATGCAAAGATCGTTTATCGTTGCAGCCTTATATACTAGTAGAATAATATTATTATCAAAGCTCTCTCTCTCTCTCTTACGGAATCGACGGTGAAGTTTATGATGCATAGATGAACGATGTTCAAAATTTTTTTTCTCTCTTCGAATAGTAAATAATCAACATTCACTTGTACAATAACAAGCAGCTCGATTATACCGATGTATTGTTTTGCGATTTCAGTTGGTCTACCGCTGTTGGTACAGCGCAGCATAGCGCGGCAGATTCAGTTAGTCGAGACGATTGGCAAGGGTCGCTTCGGCGAAGTATGGCGAGGTCGTTGGAGAGGCGAAAACGTCGCTGTTAAGATCTTCAGCTCGCGGGAGGAACGATCCTGGTTCCGGGAAGCTGAGATCTATCAGACGGTCATGCTTCGACACGACAACATACTCGGCTTTATCGCCGCTGATAACAAAGGTCTGCAAGCTTTTTTTCATTTTTAATTGTATAAAATTTAAAAAAAAATCAATTTTGTTCCTACATTTTTTTAAATTACAAATATACAAGACAAGCAAAAGAAGAAATTTGAATTTTCAATAAATCCCTGATTTATTCGAGTAACGTAATTTCACAATCTTTTTTCTACACACCAGACAACGGCACGTGGACGCAGCTCTGGTTGATCACGGATTACCACGAGAAAGGTTCGCTTTTCGACTACCTGAACCGGGTGACCGTCGACACGAACGGCATGATCCGTATGGCATTGTCAATAGCAACGGGTCTAGCCCATCTACACATGGAGATCGTCGGAACGCAGGGTAAACCTGCCATAGCTCATCGCGATCTCAAGTCGAAAAATATCCTCGTCAGGACGAACGGCACCTGCGCCATCGGCGATCTGGGCCTCGCCGTGCGACACGATGTCATTACGGACACCGTCGATATTCAACTGAACAATCGCGTCGGTACCAAACGCTACATGGCCCCTGAGGTGAGTCGAAGTCTTTTTATTTTATTTACTATAACAACGTCATATTTAACTATAGAGATATCTAAACGGAGATAAGAAACTTGTTCCAACCGTACGCATGTGCGTGTATTAAATCCATCAAGGACGAAATAGGTTTATCCATCACTTAGCATGCTACCCATAACTCGTCGGGTTCTTTTTTTGACTTACACGTGCCGAGAAAGTCATTAAATTCGTAAACTCGCGCACACGTACGCACATCAGAGCCCAAGGTCGTAAGTTTCGTGCTCGAAAATCTCTGCGCAGTAATGAAGACAGAAAGAGACACGATTCATTCGTTCGTCGATGTTTCAGGTGCTGGAGGAGACGATAAATATGAACCACTTCGACTCGTTCAAAAGGGCGGACGTCTATGCCTTGGGCTTGATCCTCTGGGAAATAGCGAGGCGTTGCAACGTGGGCGGGATCCACGACGACTACCAGTTACCTTTCTACGACCTCGTACCCTCCGACCCAACCATCGAGGAGATGCGCAAGGTCGTCTGTACCGATAGGCAGAGGCCGTCGATACCCAATCGTTGGATGTCAATAGACGTAAGTATTTTTCACCTTTGATCGAAGTTTGTCAGAAATATATTTGACTTGGTTGTAATTATGTTTTCTTACTGTGCAGGCTCTTCACGTGATGTCGAAGGTCATGAAGGAGTGCTGGTATCACAACGCCGCAGCTCGATTAACAGCCCTGAGGATCAAGAAATCCCTGGCGAACTACGGCGCCATGGAAGACTTGAAATAAAGCGAAACGTAAAAATCGCTCTCTGGAAGCGAAAGACGAAATTGAAGAAACGGCGAGAACTCGCAGACCTCATATAGGTAATCGCTCGTTGGAACGGGGTGTGAAAGATGCGCTTCCGTTGATCTCGTTGTGAACGCATTCGTGGTGTACAGATGATGTGAGGATGTGCGAGGCGCAATAGGGTATATCCACCGTGGGCTCGAAATATACATGTATAGCGAAGACTGATATAACCGAAGCAACGACGTTCCTTTTTATTCATCGAGAATAGAATGCGCACGGAACTTTGAGACACGAGCGGAGGGATTGGCACTTTTTATCGGCTTAAAGAGAAACGATGAATTTTCTTTGAATAAGGAGTCGGTCGGAGGATACAACTCATTATTGAAATATAAATGATGCAGAATTAATTAATCTCTGGTAATGTTTTCCATTTTCTTTTTATAAAAACTTTTAACTAACTATACTGTAAGTGCCAAGCTCTGTTCTTCTAATCGATATACCGATTATGCTTGCAAAGACGCGTACACTGTACACGCCTTTGTTGAATAACGTAAACCGGTGACTTTACCTTCTTACCATGGTTCCCGTCGAAGCAGTTTAAACCACTGGATGACGTATGACTCGAACGATGACGTTGCGCAATTATGCGCAATTTTTTTTTTAATATTTGTTGAGTGAACTTTACTTGTTGTTTTTTATATAAACCTTTATACTGTACATATATATCCAAGGAACAAGAAATTCAAAGTCTGATAAACCGATAATCCGATATATGAAAAGTCCTAATTTCAGTTATGAACGATATCCTTGTAGTCGTGCGTTCTTGAACGAAGGCCTCTACGTCGAGCTACATTGTTTTGTATTTTAACGTAATATTACGGTTTTAGTTTTCAATAAACCTCGGTATGTAGTTGTAAACGCAGAGACTGGAGACCGTTTTCCGAATTTTTCAATTCAAGAAGTTGAAAAAGGCGTTTGTTTTATGTTTAGACTGTAGATGTATCCAGATTTTTTTATACATAGTTTTTATTTTTTCACCCTATATACTCGCAACAAGACGTAATTTTTTCATTTCTCGATATAGAAAGCTGAAATTGACAGGTGCTAAGGAAATGTAAAGAGAACCATGTTACTGTCAACGTGAAAGGCTACGGAATTTTAATATTCAACAAAATAATTAATAATGATAATAACGAGAAAAGAAACTCGAAATTATAGTAATATAACGCGTGTGCGTATAGGACTTTCCCGATTGCATAATGTATTTTTGTATCCTTTTTTTTAATCGACTCTTCCGCTTAAACACTAAGCGCTCTAAAAACGAAATAATAACAGAAAAAAACTTGATCCTATTAGGACCCAGCTGTATTTATACTATTCTCGAG
>UCQR01090091.1:659-14700 GCA_900474235.1 Cecidostiba semifascia | reverse complement strand
ATATATGTATGTGTGTGATGTGAGCGAAAAATCGAGCGCTCGCTTATCTACTGCAGCGCCTAATCCCCTCTCTGTCTCTACTGTGATATTATTGCTTGCGGATGGGATATTTTTAGAGACGATTGTGTTTTTTTTTCGAAAATTCGCGCGCTTTTTTTTCTCTCGCTAAATTGTATATATATACGTGGGTGCGGAGAGAATAAAGAAAGGGGGAAATTGCCGAGTGGAAAAGTGAACGGTTGCTGGGATTGTGCAAGTGTATAGCATATAAGCGAGCTGCGAGCGCACGACTGGAATCTAGATTATTATTAAAAGTGATTCTCGCAGCGCGATTTTGCAAGAAAAGCTACGTTTTATATATCTTCGAAAAGGATTATAATATTTGCTATATATATATATATGTACTCATCGTTCTTGACACATAATATATATCTCTTTCGAAAAGCTTCGAAATAAAATCGCGAACGACATGCGCGCAGTCGCTATATAATACTGTAACATTCTGTAGCAGCTCTTGATGCGATGAGCTGCTTCTCGAATCTTCTCTCTCCGCCCACGACAATAAAACTGTATAGAAAAAGCCATCAACCGCCGCTACCGACGACGACGATAATAATAACAATAAAGCCATAAAGACACATCAGTATATATATCTCGGCGATGATAATAGCAAACGATGAAAATTTCCATATATTCTCCGCAGAAGGGCGTTTTCGCGTTTATATTTTCTATGATCGACTCATCGCGTTGTAACTTTTCAGACTGTGTGATGTGTGTGTGTGTTAGAGCGCGTGACACAAAGATTGGACAGAGTCGTCAATTTTCCTCGTTCAAGCGCGAAAGATGCAGAAAAAGAGAAGGGAAGGAGAGCGAGAGAGCCTTTGTAACCTTGACCCAACGCGTTCAACGACTCGACCGAATTCTCTCCTCGCCGATCTCTCCCCCTCTCTCGCCAGCCCAGATTAAGCGCTCTCTGCAGCCAGTGCGTACGCGAGGATGTAAGTATGTATGTATGTATGTACACATATACACACGCATCTATACACATGTATTTTGATTCTCTCTCCTCGCGAAGCGATAAGCGTCGTTTTCTTCTCCCTCTTTTTTCGCGCAGTCGAGACGTTTGTTGTATAGGCTCGATTGTATATTGTGTGCTTGTATTGTTGGCGGACTATTTCTGGACAACGACGGCGATGATAAGGAGCTCTATATACAGTGATGGTAATTCCAAACTGTGAAATAGTTTTTCTTACGTGATTCTGATTATTCTCAGCCTGTTTATAACTTCAACGAGTGTATAATCGCTCGCAACGTGATTTGTGACATGTATATAATACAAGCGTTGTATATTAGGTGCGCAGTATGCGTTTTGTAAGAAGTGAACGGTGATCCGGCTGACATAAAAATGTCAACACCCCTTGCGCCAGAAGCGATTTGAAGTTAGCCATTAAACTTTGCATTTTTTTCCCCCGCTGATGCATATTATAAACTTTCCTGCCCATACTTATAATCTCTAGAGAGAATTATGCAAACGCGCACGCACGCCTGTATATACGTGAAGCGATTGTTTTCGTTTTTCAAAATTCTGCATTTTAGAAAACAAAAACACCATAATTCTATCAGTTCGAAAAACCTTAACTAAACTCTTCGCGATCCGCATAATAAATCACGCGCCTCTCTCTCTCTCTCTCTCGGTATATCAAAACGGCACTGCGGGTTGATCGCTTGCGGAACGTTCTGGAAGCAGCTATATACTGGTGCAGCATGTGTGTCATTTCCTCGCGATAGTAATAGCCGCTCGGGTTATTGTCGCAGGTCGTGGAACTCAGGCTACACGCGAGATCCGCCAAGTGCACCCGCACACGTGGTGTATGCTGTATATACATGCACAGTACACGTGCCATGATAAGCCGAGTGTTATTTTCAGGTGAACCGTAAAGGATATCTCTGAATTTGATTATGATTTGATTTATTATAGGTCGCATCGGTGAGAGAATTTTGTCACAATAATATACACCACTCGATGATTACTTCGAAATAATCGTATATTGAAATTCCATCGTATAAGTATAATAACCCTTAAACTCAGAATAATATACACCCGAGAGACTCTCGTATATATACTTGCAACAGCATCAGGAAGCTGACGCATCGCGTCTGAAATTTAGGAGGTCACACGCGGCGACGGCGCCTATATGTGCTCGTCTAGCTCTCTTTCTCTCTATACCTGCAAATAAACTCTGGGCACACACGTCGTCTATATAGTTACGCAATCTGGCGACGCCGGCGCGTCGTCTCGTCGTCCCGGATCATGGACAACGTCGACAAGAGGATCTCCGTTAAATATAGTGCAGCTACTGCGCTCCTTTGCGCGTTGCCAGGTAGCGAAACTGAGAGAGAGAGAGAGAGAGCTCATTCACGGCGCTTTGACTTGCCAGATATTCGCGTTAGCTCTATACTCTCTGATGACGATGATGATGATGATGATGATGGGCGCTGTTTAGCGTGTTTGATTGAATGGAGTGTGTGATTATTATATTATTATATGTACAACGATTATATTTATAGATTTGAAGTTGGAAATATAAATAAGAGAGAGAAATAATATATAGAAGAATCGCGCAGGAAAATAGCTGATAAACGTTCATTCATTTGTACTTCACGTAATGGATACAATGCCCCTATGATGTTCGCCAGATACACATCCTGTGGCTTCTATATATAAATATAAGCACACAGATACACATAAAAAATACATTTAACAACTGCCTCCTTTTTTTTCTGTAAAATTTTCCCCTCCCATGCATTCGTATACCTATATATCACACACGCGTGAAAAGCTCAGATGTGTGTGTGTCAGCAAGCGCGCGTTTCTCAATTCAGAAATCGTGTACATGCACCCACGTGTATATCGGGAAACTGAAAAAAAAAAGAATCGCAGCTCGCGTAGCATCAAGATAAAGTTTCGCGCGCGTGCGCGCGAGGCTCATTAAATCAAGGAATTTCAATATTACACAAACGGTCCAATATTTCAAGTCTCTCACGCGCGTTCGTGTATGTATATAGATAGGTATATAAGCTAGTGTTGTAGAGCCCAACCCACATACCTGCTCGCTATATATATCGCTGGGCTAAACTAATCGCGGATAACGCTTTGTGTATAAGATGTATAAGAGCGAAAAAGAGAGACACAGCTCGAGGGCGATGAATAAAGCGAGAGAGCCTGTAATTTTGTGCAATGGATATATTAAGTAATTTATTGTTCTGTTAATTATTGAGAGTTTTATACTATACCATCGAGTTGCGCAATTAATATAGAGAAAAAAAATTTCGCCGGAGGGTCAAAAGTAGTAGAGAAGCCTGAATACGGTCAGCCGATTTAACCTGCCGCTAAAGAGTGTAATAAGTACGCGCAGAAATCCTAAACGTTGCATAGTCAATCTCACTCTCTCTCTCTCGCCCACGTCGCCATCAGTCGTCGTTAGATTTGCAAAGCATTTTCCATCTACGGCTAGAGCGCGTTGACACATAGACACATACATATACAGCCTCTCTCTCTCTCTCTCTACAGACTCTCGAGAGACTTTCTCGCGATAGAGCAAAATCCTCGTGCAGTGTTACTGACCCCGTGTGTGTGTGTCTCTCGTATTAGCATGCGGTCGCTGCAGCAGTAGCATAATATACAGTGTCGAAACTCTGCGTGCGTGAAAAACGATGTAATTATGCGCGCGAGAGACTTTTCATGCGCCGGCGATTTTATTGCCGCCCCGCAAGGCGCGTATTATTATATTGTCGGGGCGGTTTCCCGATAATTTTTTTCTTTTCGTAAACTCTCCGGCGCGCACAGGTTTTGCTTTTTTTCGGACTCGAGCGAGTTTAATACATTGTTGGGGCTTCGGTTTGTGTAACGCGGTACACACGTCGGAGCCTTTGTTCGCCGGCGATTCGAATCTGTTATTTTGTCGACTTTTTAGGCAGCGCGGCGCTGATTGAAATCGTTAAATTTAATACTGCGTTTGAGCGCTATACTATATATTATATACACACGTTGTCGTAACCGTTCTGCGCGAGAATATAACCATATAGCTGTGTGTTTTTATCGCGCTTGTAAAACGGTTTATCATGCGAATGGATTATTATTATTATTATTTGCAAGCTGTATAACTAGTTCGATCGGGAGAAACGTTGTTTCAAATGACGATGGCGATAAATCGATGAAAAAAAAGAAAGAAGTGTATAGTGTGCGGCGAAACACATATAATAAAGATCGCTAATCTCTATGTAGAATCATACACCAACGCTGCAGTAGCGCCGACAATGCACAAACTCTCTCTCTTTCTCTCTCGCTCGCGAATTAGTTCTCTGCAAGCATCGACTTACGTAACTCGGCATCCGATCACGCGGACACCTTAAAAGATCGGTTGCAAACGATCTTCCGAATTCATTGCGATAAATAAGAATTTTTCGGTGATACTTTTGTTATAAAATTTCGCAAATCGGGACGTTGTACATGCTGCCTTTTTTTTCTGTCGCATTACTCACGGTATAACGCGCCCGCGCGCTTCTCGAGAAGCCGACACAGAGAGAGAGAGAGAGAGAGAGAGAGAGAGAGAGGTATCAAAAGCGCGCCCGGACCTCGTGCGCGTCGACGCTTTACCTGCTCCAATAATTCTTAATAGGCCATTGTAGCATGTGACCTCTGCCCGCTATTTTCTTTTTTTTTATATCTTTTTCGCGATACTCCGGCCGGATTTGTTTCGGCGTTCTCTTTTATGCCTTGTGTGTTCTTGCCGATATTGGTTATTGTGAATATATGTTTGTATTTATACTTGCGATTCGATTGAGAAAAGAGTAATGGAATGGAAAACGATCGAAACTCACCTGAAACATAGAAAAATTAATAATAAAAAATGTGAATTATTCACAGAATATATATAATAAAGAACGATTTTGAATTGAATTATTAAAATATCGCTCGAAAAAGCTTTTACATTTTTCATCTCTTTGTCTACCTCGTCAGTGCCCCCCGCGTTACCTCACCTCGTATACGCCATCCCATTTACTTTTCATCATTAAAATATCTCTCTCTCTCTCGCTTTGGAAAGTCTACAGGTCGCCGAGTTTTTCTCCTCTTTTTCTCGATCCAGAATTTTTAAGCGCAATTGTGTAATCATCAGCCACAGATTAGCGAATTGAGAGATCGATTATAGAATATAAAACGCTGCACTTTATTGACTCTCTCGCGTGAGATTTTCAACGCTCGCACAATTGTTTTTTATTTTTTTTCGGACTTGAAGCTTTTGCCTTTGTGTATTTCTCACGGCGGCTCGTTGTTTTGTTCTATATTGTTACGCTTGGCTGGTGCGGTTTGATTTACCGTTGTCAAGAGGTTCGAGAGAATTTTTCGGGACTATGAACGGCAATTATCCCTGGTGCGCGCGCGCGAATGATATATCGTGCGATTTTGGTAACAATCAAACAATTAAAGCAGGTGCTGTGTTTGGATAACGTCGTGTATAAATCATTTATGGCTCAGCGATCGACGATGATGCATTTAGAGAGTCGTTAAGCAATTTGTTCGTGCTGATGAAAGCGCTTTTTGGAAACAAAAATTTTTCAACTTCGTTCGATTTTGCATATAACAAAATCTCGAAACTGCATTCCAGATCTGTGCACGAAAATCGCCCCGTAAACAATCGATTCTCAACGGTCCTCTACTCCGTGGATTAAGCAATCGATCTTCGCAAAAAAAAAATCTCGCAGCAGTCCCCAGGCACTTATCTCTTACGACAGCATCAACGGCAACCAGCTGAAAATCTCTATATAGCTGCTATACAGGCGACAGACGTGCAGTAACTATAGTATAGACCACGAAGAAAAAAAAAACTCGCAACAACAACACACATTTCACGAGAGAGAGAGAGAAAGATCGGCAACAGCATCGAGTTCGTAAGGTTGTCGCGATAAAAGCGACGGTGTATAATACGCTCTCGATTTCGCTTATCCAGCTGATAGGTTGTAAGGGCCGCGTGTATACACGCCAGCGTAGTGCCATATTAGGGATCGTTTAATCGGTAGATCGTGACGCATGCGAACAATGACAATTAAAGTGCTGGTATATAGTATACATACATATACGATATTTCACATAAACCTATATGCGCAGGTGGTGTCACCTGCAGCGAACTTTTCCTTTCTTCCATGAGATATATTCGTTTTTTCTTCCTCTTCTTCTTCTAATAATAATAATATACCGAATAAGATACTGCGATCTATCTACGCGTGTGCTATATATAAATTCCGTATTCTCATTCGCGCATAGAGAGCAGTATAAAGTCAACTGCACACATAAAGAGAGCCTCGAAAATCCTCAAGGCTCGCGCGAGTTAACCCAGTTGCATCGGTATCAACGACCCGCCGTGAACCGCGCGCTCGACGAACCCTCAACCTCCTCCCCCTCTCCCACACATTATAGAGCTAGAGAGCAAGAGAGAGAGAGAGAGAGAGAGAACTTCGGCAACGCATCGCATCATCGCCGTCATCCATCTGCACCGTGGCTCATCTAACCCAGAAACTCATCGCACAGGCGAAAAGCACCGCGGTTGCATTCTATCTTCGCGCTAGCGCACATATACACACGTATATACACTTGTACATCACATTGCAGATAGATAGAGTGAGCGAGAGAGAGAGAGAGAGAGAGAGAGAGAGAGAGAGAGAGAGAGAGAAAGACGCTTATATATGTATAGTCTGGCCGTGTCGCTCACTCGTGCTCGCACACATAGTCCGAGTAGAGGGTTTGGCCTCGCCAGGCCGTCGGCCCGACACACGGTGACCTCCCACGATCTAGGGCGCTGCAACAGCGAACAGCAGCAGCAGCAGCAGCTCGACTCTGACGTCAGCTTCGCGCGCTGAACTCAAGCACAGCTAGTGCGTGTATATCGTGAGAAGAGGAGGAGAGATATATATGCGGGGCGGATTATTATACATATATCGTTTTTCGAATTTTCGAGAAATTCGCTTATATTCGTTTCCGTCAAGTGTTTCTTTTATCTAACCGTCGACACTTGTATAGAATATAGCCCTTTTACTTTTTAATAACGCAGAACAATAAAAAAAAACTACATTATGTAGATAAGTATAACGGATATCGATACATATAATAAATCACTGTTAACATACAAGCGTCTCGAGATTTTCCTAATATATAGTACGGCAATGTGTGCACATGTGTCTTATGTACGACTTTTCGTCTCGACGAAATCACGCGATCGTGATGAATCAGGTGTGTGCAGCCGAGACTTTCCAGGCGTAACTCAGACCCCCTCGACATCCCGACTTTTCCGTACGTTATAACAGAGTTGAGCAAACGAGAAGCATAATATAAGAATCGCAATCCATAAATACCGCGTTACTCAAGAATCGAATTTTGTACACATGTGATATAAGAATAAAGATCGAGTTATATTGCGCAATTTTTTCGAAAATATATCGTTACATATGCGCGCATCGCTTATTAAGGAACAAACGGAGCGTTGAAAAATACCGTCCTCGCTTAATATTCCTGCTTGATGCGTTCAATGGAAAAATGACCGTTTTCCAATGTCAGCGTCATATATATATATATGATACGAAAAAAAGCGCGAAAGAAAAATAAACGACCACTGTCATTCTTTTTACCTCGAAAGAGTCTCTCAATAATAATACATCCTCTCGAACGACTATTTATGTATATACATCTTATAATAACGAGCGCGTCGATGACTGCAACATAGCCACACATACATACACCGCGCGCGGATTAATTATGCGCGATTTCCGCGCGAGCGGAAGAGGCTCTTTATTAATCGCGCGCTGCATAGCACACGTATATACGCGAAAATAGATAAATAGGCAATAACGCGCGCGCTTCGCAAAAATTCCATTGTGTGTGTGTTACACCGCGGCGCACCTGACGCAACTATAGATATGTGTATAATATACAACACGCAGTATGGACTATGTGTGTAATATACTGTGTACTCGTTATTGCTCGCCTTCGATATTCTCTCGAGACTTTCATTCACAGAAAATCTCGAGCCGCCCACGTTATAAAAATCGAGGCTTGCGTCAGGTTATATACATACATATATACACATAGGATGGCAGCTGAGCAGTGTACCTTGAGAGCTCTCGCCGGGAATCCTGCAAGTGCGTAGGCTGCGTTTTTTTTTATATAGAAAATTATGCTCTTGTATACAGCTGATGATGGCGTTATTTGTTTTATTGGAGAATATAACGATACGGCGAGATTGCGCCGGGGGAAAGAACGCATGTATAATTTGAGAAAAAATTGCGCGCGCCCGGTGGATCGATATATATAATGACGGTTTGAATTTTTTTATAGCTTATTTTTTTTGTAAAACGAGAAACACGCTCGTAATACGAATTCAATTATGATTATTCTTCTCTTTTTCGGAGGGGCGTGACGCACGAGCTTTATTTGCGCAACTCTTTCTCTCTTCGAAAGTCGTGTTATAATAATCGTCGTGAGTTATTGAAATCCAGTATATAAGTATAACGTAAGACAGTAGTATTCTCAGAAAAACACCTGCTTTCAATTCATCTACTCCTCTTAGCGGCTTATAACAAAGAAGACAATATTCTCTATATTACACACACACACACACACACACACACACACATCAATAATAACCCAATAACGTCAAATCCTTCAAGAGCTGTCCAACACACACACACAGCCTCCGCGAAAAGGCCCTTGAAAGATCATAGCTCTCGATTAGGAGAGGTGAACGCGGCTTTAAAGGTCTGCCTCTCTATCTATCTCACAGCAGCAGCAGCAGCAGCAGTAACAGCAGCAGCAGTAGTAGTATCTCGAAACTCTACTGTGCTGTGTGCACTATACACACACACACACATACACAGACTCACACAGAGTCGCGCGCACAGAGAGCGAAACGCAAGCGCTCACCCCGGCCTCGACGGTTCATCGGCCGCGCGGCCTTCCTAATTCAGGCCGCGCCGCAAGCGAGCGCGCGCGAACTCTCTTGACGCCGCCGTCGCTAT
Organism: Cecidostiba semifascia; assembly: GCA_900474235.1. NCBI lineage: Eukaryota > Metazoa > Arthropoda > Insecta > Hymenoptera > Pteromalidae > Cecidostiba > Cecidostiba semifascia. Next base: position 5,634 of record UCQR01090091.1, on the reverse strand, counting down.
ATACTATAATACTGCTATATACACTGCACAGCGGAGAAAGGGCGATCGAGTTTTATATTCGCGTAGCGCACAATATGACGATTATGCAATTCTTATAGGATATATATCGTATTATATGACCGAAATCGGTGAGATTATGTTATTATATACTATAATTATATATAGTTATTATTTCTCTGCATCGGAGATATATAAAGGAGCAGATACATCGTTGACGTCCTCGCGCACATCAGAGAGTGCGCGAAGGAGGTCGAGAGCGCGAGAATAAATTAAGCTAGCATTATATAGCGTAGGTGCGCGCACACATCAGTATCGTCAGTGTGAACGCACCCTAAGGACGCCGTGGCGGCAGCGAGTGGCTCACCCCGTCCTCGCGAGAGTAGAGAGAGAGAGAGAGTTCGTCGGCCGCGCGCAACCTTCGCCCGAAACCAGGGCGCCTCGTGAGCGCGTTATATACGTTTATAAAGTATACGAGAGAGAGAGAGAGAGAGAGCTTGATAGGAGATCGAGCTGCTGCTACTCTGCTACTGTACTGAAATTTGGTGCATATGCTGCAGGTGTAGTTTGAGAGAAGATTTTTTGGTTTGAATGTGTGTGTGTGTGTGTTTACTCGGTGCGATAATTTTAATTGCAGCGACGATATAGACGCGCGCGTCTATTATTATTATCATCTCTCGGTTGGAAAAACTGTAGTATGTATATATATATGCGAACGATGCGTATAACGCTGATTGTATTTTGTAATAAGCAGTGTTGGTATTATAGCTGATAAACAATGAAAAAAAAAGAAATTCTATCGGTTATTGCTGTTATGGAATAGCGATGAGAGAGATTCTAAAGAATTATTTGCATGATAATGATAATAATAATTTAATTTACGTCTCGGTTAGAGGGGTCGTTGATATAATCGCATCGCAGTGACTTTATTCTCCATAGATCGCGAAATAATTGTTATTCTCGTTCAAGCTTTTCATACACACACACATACACACAAGATACAAAAGTATAATATAATTCATTGAGGAAAAGCCGCCTCGATAAATTTCTTTTCAGGATAAACTAATAAGTTCAAGCACACGCGCGATCGTTTACCGGCTCTCTTGCACAACAATATAACACATCACGTACACACGGCGCATCTATAATTAGACCCCGCGAGAGACATTTTTCAAAAATTCCCTCGTCTTTTCCTCATATCGACGACAACACTAATATCGCAAAGGATTAAAAAAAAAAACAGAAAAGCCAAACGAAAACAAGAGTGAAAGTTCGCTCTCTCAGGATGGCCCTGCGCGCAGTAGTATAGCTCTCTGTGTGTGCCAGAAAAATTCTCCTTCTCGCGCGCTCGAAGCTAATGGTGCAACGAGCGCGTTATACTTGTGTGTCCCGACAAGAGTGAGAGCATTGCACTCCGCGCGCCGAGTCCTTGTGCGCCTCAGAGATTCTCAACTGGCATCAAGCGCGGCGCGCGTTTATCCTCGTGATATTATAGCCAGCTCTCCTCGCACTCGAGCCAAGGAAATGTTTATATACATCGCGATCGTATAATGTGTATATAAGACGAAATCGTTGAGTATGTGATTTTTTGCTTCTTTTATTCTGACGTATATAGTGTGTGTGTGTCGTTTTTTTTCCCGCGATTAAAAAGGAATCGATACTCGGTTTTGTTTATTCTGCGTCGAAATTATATAATAATTGATTAAATCTGTAGTAAAACGAAAAGTTACATTGCTGTCGTATATTATAATAGAAAGCGAGAACCGCTGGCGGAGAGCGCCCCATTCGAAAAATCAGGGCACGCCGCAAGCGCGCCGTGTATATAATATAATCCGGAGCGTCGACGAAGGGGTCTCGTCGACGTCGTCGACGACGAGGTGCGGTGTATATATTGTTTAACGATCACGGCGTCATCGCTATATTGCCGACGTCGTTGGTCTGTGTGGTGTCGAGAGTCACGAGTGAGTCAATCGATGCGCGCGATGCGTCAGCCTTCATTATTATTATAAAATTTTATTTTTCTATATCACGACTTGGCGAATTTTCTTTATTTTGAGTAGGTGAGAGGACGGTTAGATGTGTTTTTGAAAAAAATGCAAACTTATCTTATCGAGTGTGTGTTATTGCGGACTCGCAGAATACTTTATACATATAAATTTTTCTATAAAATCAGTGCAAAATAAAAATGATTCCAATCTCATCGTATATAATCCCAGAGATATACACATTTGCACTATTACAGAGGCATAATTAATATCAAGGCGGCATTAGACAGTATAAGAGTGATATTGGGGTCGTTTGTGGATGTGACAGGCGCGCTCGAGGTTTCAGAGACGCGCGAACGCGCTCGCTCGCTCGCGAGGCGAGCATAACCTTCCCGATCGTTACGAAAATCGGACGTTCACTGAGAAATCCTAGATTTCACCGAAAGCCCTTGGGTCCGTTGTGTTGTGTGCACATGCATAGACACACACAAGTATGTGTGCTGACTTATGTACGTCTGCAGTATACCTATATGAGTATATATAATATGCTACTCGCGACAGCCGCGACTTTTCGCCCTAGAAATATCGACTTTGCAATGTGTTTTCTATGCGCTTGTGTACCTACTTTTTCTCTTGTTTCGGAGCTTTATTTTTCAGGCTAGACTTGGAAAGAATCTCTGGAAAAGAGATTGTTCGCGCAAAGTCCAAGGACTATAGGATTCGATGTGTATTCTGATGTCAGTCAAAATCCCATTCTTTATATACTCGCCTAGTTCGAAGCTCCTTTCAACTTTTGTTACAAAATTTAACCGACGATTCGCACCGCCGGATGTAGGCTCGTTCTCTACACTCAATATAATAAAATCCCCATCATTACGTAACTCGCAGTCCATGAGCATTAATATACAATCCAGCTGTATATCACAAGAGTGAGAGTTGAGATACAATATATATGTCTATATTGAAGCCAATGCACTTCGTATATATATATATATATACACAGTGTATATGTCTCGAAGCTTTTTTTTTTTGCCGGCCGAAGGAATGCGGCGCCGACGACTAATTAATGCCGCGGCTTGTCGCCACGCTCCGTTTAATTTATACCTTTTATTGGCCGAGCGCCGGAATAAAGTTCGAGCGGCGAACAATTAGCCGCTGCAACGATTAGTCGTCGCTGTTGTGTACAGTGTGTACATACGAGGTGAAGCTTTTCTCAGAGTGAATATATAATACAGATGATGTGAAAGGGATTTATGGATATTCAAAAATAAGTTGTGTCATAGTATAGTATATGAATGTTATTAAATTATCCCGGAGGTGGATGAACTTTGAGACGTTATGATTATATCGATCGGAAAAAGCAGCGACACCGAGTGACAGACGTTAGAATAAAATACACCGATAAAACCCCGCAAGAAGAATCTGAAAAATTTGAGACGGATAAGAGACAATGCTCGCAAATAGCACATAATAGCGACAGTAGAACCAACAGAACGAAAGAGATTCCGACAAATCAAACAGCGCGGCGATTTCGCGGAATAGAAGGGAAAGCTATATACGCACTCTCGCGTAGAAATGTCTTTGACCCCGAGTCTCGCCTTGAGGCGGACATGCATCATTCGAGGATTGCAACTGATAAGACACGTCTCTATACATATCGCTATAATATATACCTTGCCTACTTTTACCCGCGTATGTGTTATAATACGATCGACCGCCGTCGTCTTGATTTTACCGGCGAAAGTTCAAGATTAATATGGAGTGTATAGATGCCAGTAGTTCAAAGTGCTTCGACCATATATAGAGAGAGAGAAAAAAAGTAGCAAAACTTGTAATAGAACGATCGATCGATCGCGCAAAAAAATCATCTCAGCTGTATATAAGAGAAAGAAACTTTAGGCTTCATTATATACCACACACGAGAGCCCGCAGACTGAAGCTTGCGAAATTTCATTAGTACACGAGCCGCGCGTTCAAGACAGGGAGAGAGATAGAGATACGTCCGATAGTATACAGCCTATCTGCTTATTAGGTGCCAGGGAAAATGTATCATTACGTCTCTCGAGAACAGGCGAAAAGTCGTGTGTGGGAAATGTTTAATGGATGCAGTCGGCTCTCTTTCTCTATGTGTGTGTATATATATATATATGGCAAAAACCTGAGAGAGGGAGAGATTTTGTCGAACGCGTATATTGTCGGTGCGTGTGGGAGAAAGAGTTATATACAGAGAGAAAAGGAAAGTTGAGCAAGTTGAGAGTACGTAATTTTTGTACTCGATCATATTTTTCGAGATTCTTTCACGCGAATAAAATTTTATTTTTATAACATCATCGTTATATACGCGTCTTCTCGATACACATAATAAAAATATAGTTTATCGACGAGAGAGAGAGCTCCATTGAGTGCGAGGGAAGCTTATGTATATATACATATACACGATGGAAACGCGAAATTTTTCCATTCAACAAGAGACGAGCGATTCAGGTCAGCAATTCCCCTCATCCACTTTCCCTCCACACTACCGCAGCAGCAGTCCAGTGTGCGCACCAGCGTCTTACGCAATCGACGAGCGCTTTCCCTCTCGCGATCATAATTTCCAGTCCCACGACGAGCCGAAATCCCTGTATCGAGTCAACAAAAGACTGGATGTATAATGTATAATACGTCAACCTTCTCGAAAAAAAAGAAAAAAAAAACGATCTCCATATACCGATACGATCGCATCGTGAACAGACGGACAGACACAGTAGACAGACATGGAAATAGAATGCGACGACGCGCGTCGTGCCAAACGCCGACTTATACTTATCTCCCTACTCTCGCTCGTTGCATTTATATTGCAACGATATATTTATATACGTCCTCTCCTCTCTCTCTCTCTCCTTCTCTAGCTCTCTCGCCTATTGAGCCGACTCGAGAGAAAGAGAGATAGATACTACCTCGAGAAAAGGTTACAACACGAGAGGGGCGCGCGCGAGAGCTCACGGCTTTTC
>UCQR01090079.1:661-12154 GCA_900474235.1 Cecidostiba semifascia | reverse complement strand
GTGTACTTCAGCACTTCAATTCTCCTCCTGCAGCACATAAATTTCGCGTATACCTATAGCATATATACACTACTGATGCAGAGCTTGCGCTACACTTGGTTTTACCTGTTGCGAAAGTCCTACAGTACAGTGTCTCTTGGCTTCCAAGGAGATAATATGCTCCGGGCTTCGGGGAAGGATTTCGGTAATGGCACACACAAAAAGTGGGACGTCGTACTTCAGTATGTACAGGCCCGCGAGGCTATATATGCGTTTATTATAGCAAAAGAAACTTAGGTTCCGCAGAAATAAGAGAGATTATATGCAGAGACCTATGATTTCTGTGAAAATATTTATAAGGTAATTATCGCTGCTAGAAGAAAATATATATATAATCGATCGGCTTAAATCGAAATTAATCCAAACCTCTTATTGATATGTGCTTTATTACATATCCTCTCTGATGCACACATCACGATTAATCAAGGTTCTTCTTTTGAATCTCCTCGTATATATATATATATAAGCATCGGTCGTGCGCTCGATTAATATTGACGCTCTCGTCAATCAACGCGAGGAATCGCGAGGTGTTTCGCAAAGGTATACGACTGAAAAGACGAAATGAGCGATTAATTAGTGTATATACATATATGAGCCAAGGAGATAAGACACGGTATTCCTTATACTCGATTCTATATTTTTAAGAATAGAATCTGCATTGTGCGTGCTGATGCGATGAGGAAAGTAAATAGAGACGATCGCTAGAAAGCGTGATGCTATTAAATGCGCTTGGAATAATTAATATTCGATTTTGCAACTTCTTTTCTACTATAGAAATGAGTATAATTAAAGTATCATTATTCAATTAGCGAGGGTCTCGTTACAAATATTCAATTAGAGAACCCGCTGCGCGAACCCGCCGGGTTTTTACGGCTCTGTGTATAACATACGGTGAATAACGCAAAAAAAATTTCTCTATTTATTATACCGATCGAGATAATCTCGCTTCGCGCCCAGACAATGCCTTCGCGTTACGTCAATTACTTGTATATGGACTACTGTGTAGAGAGAGAGAGAGAGAGAGAGAGAGAGAGAAAAGTTTTTCACCAAGCCCGCGGCAGCAGCAGTGTTGCCTTGCGGCCGAATATATATCTTGCACTTATTTTGTTTATTCTTAATAATGGAGATCGAGAATCTTTTGTGCGCTGCACTCGTGAGAATTTTAATTTTTTAAACAGTCTCCACACACACATATCGATCGAACGAGAGTATTAATTTTATGAATTCGCGTTTAATCGCGTCACACGACTGTAATATCAGAGTATATATAGATATACACACTGCCTGAAAAAATCGCGAGCCAGCGCGGCGACAGCCGCCTCAGGACATAAGTATATATACACGACGAGAAAGAGAGATAGAGAGGGAAAGGGGATCTCTCCATTCACCAAAACTTCGCCTTCACGCGCGCGCGCGCGCGAATGACAGAGAGAAAGAATAATACTTGCTCACTCGCCTGCACACGTGTATTTATGTTTCCCAGGACCTCGACACAGAGTCTGCGGCGGCTTCTCTTTTTTTTTTGCTGTCGTGTATACGAGCTTCGTGAATCTCTTTGCTTACATTGTGTGCCGACAAATTGCTGGAGACTGCAAGTGTGTGTATGTATATGTATGTAGCTACCGATTGGAGCGTGTTTGTCGAGCGATCCTTCCTAATTCGGATGTGATGCTCGCGATGAGGGATTGAATCATATCGTCGTGTTTTTTTTTTTTGATCGAGAAATTGCAAAGAAAAAAAATCGATTTTGGAGAGAACGTTTATATACTCAAGGTGGAAGTAAATGCACGAGTGTGCTCTGTGCGCTCATTTTTATTAGGCGACTACAAATTATATCATATACGAAAATCGTTGCGAAATTTGTCGCGTTTCAAAAGCTCCATATAATACTGTCGCGCGGTACTGGATATGTTGACATTATTGTACAAATAGCCGCGCGCTGAATTGCAAAAGGAAACAAACTTTCCGCTATCTTCATTAGAACTTTAAACGTATCGTTCGAGGGACGCGCGTTTGCGGTATTCTATGTTAGATCAGGCTATATATATATAGGAATGAATTTACGTGGTATACACATATATGCTTTCAATATAAGTTATGCGTATATGTAACCCTAGTAATATACACAGGCATCTCATTCATATAGAACACATAAAATGATCTTTTAAATGCACATTAGCTGCGTAATTCAAAACAGACTTTTTTAGGTCAGTCCGACATTCAGATAATATGGCTCCAGGCAATTTCGAGAACTCTTCAATCAGCTTGAATGCGATGAATCAGACCGAAAATATTTTTTTTTTGTAATACCTATTAAGCCTGCAGAGTGCATAATTTAGACTTGCGTCGAATTTCGCAATACTGACGATATTTTCTCACGATATTCCAGCTCTTCCTATATGAAGAAACACCTTGGGGGGTGAGAATGAGGTAAACGAAATTTTGAGGCACGTGCCTGGGTGAAAAGTTATAAGGATTTTTTTATGAAAAATCAAGATTTTCGTAATTTTTCGCTATTTTTAAACGTAAACTTTTTGCACGTTGGAAATAAGTCGTTTCGTATTTTCCATCAAACACATAGAACAAGAAAAATTTCTTGCATTATCACCCCCGAAAATATAGTTTTTTTTTCCCTCATATATTGCAACACTATATTTAATAAAACAAAGAAGTGTACAACGAAATTCGCGCATAGCAAGCGCAATCCATCTCCCAAAAGACAAAAGGCGCGGCAGCCATCGGGCACACATCATACATAAACATATAAAGACAAGGCGATATAATATGTGTACATATAATACAGCGCCAAAAAGCAGATCAGAGGCCCACAGGTATACATTATAACACCACGAGATTTACACACACACACACACGGCCTATCCCTTGCCGGAGGGCAAAGTCCTCGGCTCCAAAATCAGTACACGCGCGCGACAAAGCGAGCCGCGCGTGTACATCTCGCTGCTGCGCGAAAAGAGAAGGCTGCACGCACTTTATAGAGACACCGGCGTGGCGGCGAAATGAAAGACCGCCTGATGATGCGAATGAGATAATCGTGCGCGAGAGGGCCCTCACCTACATGGCACTTGCAGCTCTTTCCCTTTCATCAAGCCCCTCCGGCGATCCTTTTGTTGTCCCTTTTTTCTCTCTCTCTCTCTCTCTTTCTTGCGATCGATGCAAGGATATTTATACTTGGGATTTATGGAGCAGAATACACTGAAGAGAATACACTTTCTCGGAACGATATATACGTGTTAGACTTGATGATTACTGTCGCTAATCATCGATCGTTGTATGTATAGCTGCAGAGAGAGCACACGAATTTTCGAATTATATTCTTATTATTTCGACCTCTCGGATGAGAGGCTATATAAGGTCGCTCTCGAATTCAAATGAGGGATAAGGTCATATTGTACAAAAGAGAAGCTGCTCGATCGAGAAAGATGTGGTGTTATATGTTGTCTTCCATTAAGTCGAGGCTCCTCTCATTCGCCCACCGATTGTTCTGTCAGGATGAATTTGACTTTCGCGCGCCTTTATTTATTTTCTGCGTCGTAGCTGATGCTGCTGACTCTTGTATATACATTAATACGCATTGAATTTAAGCGACGATGCACGTTTAAAATTTTGACACTCGTAAACACGCATCGAGCTTCTTATTTTGCAGAGTATAATAAACTGTGTATATTCTATAGCATATTAGCGCGACTTTTGAAGAAAGGGATCCGCCCTGGCCGTATAATTTCGCGTTACACTGCACACGTGCGTATATCAACCCCTGACGTTTCGAATGTTATTGTTTTTGTCATGAGTCTAGCTTTTTGACAACTCTTGAGAGAGAGAGAGAGAGAGAGAGAGAGTTGTCGTTTTTAACTAAGACTTGAATAAAGTCCGAGCTTGAGTGGGCTTTTATTATTATTTACGTATTCAGAATAACCCGGTCTTAACAATATATATATATATACACACACACACACACACACATGATATACGGTCAAGGTAATTCCGTTCGCCGCCGTGTGGAATATCGCGATCGCACACACGATCGAGAGCAGCGAAAAAAAAAGGAGCAGCAGCAGGAGTCTCTTTGCTCGAGAGACTAGAGCACACACACACACATCACATACACACAGCGAGCTGCGCAGATATATCGAGAGCGCAGAGAGCTGAGAGAGAAAAAAAAGCGCGAGAGAGAAAAAAACGGTGAGTAGGTTGTCGGAGCCTTCGGGCGGTCCGTGTGTGTGCGTTGCACCATCGCACGAGAGACAGTTAGAGCCCCTTGGGCAAATCCGCGGCCTTATTTACCCTTCTACCTTGGGCCTCTGCTACTGCTGCCCCGGTATATATATCTTGTTAACTCTGCCGGTTTATACACTGACTAATCCGAGAGTGCGGATTTACCGATCTCTTTCTCTCGTTAAGACTAAAAAACCGTCTGTGTGTAGGTTAATACACCTATATGTGGTTACTCATCCAGACGAGCTGCAGGAGTGATCTTATTTTTGAATTCGGTGATGTATATTTCTATGATTACTGATGTATAGTGTATAGTCCTCATTATATTCTCGGGGATTATACGACGAGTAAGTTCATTTCTCGGCATTGCGAAATCTCCGCTACAAATGATTCACTTTTCTCCTCGACGAAGAAGAAGAAGAAGAAGAAGAAGAAAAAGAGTATGATCCACAGCCTCGGGGGGGGAATGAAATTACGTGCGCGCGCGGAGAGCTAATTTTTTTCAATATAAACATCATCACTCGCGCGCCCGCGAACAAAAAGGAATTCGGAACTTGCATAATTTAAGCGTAAGCGTAAGGGGAGACCATAGACTATTTACAATCTCACGGCTGTACTTGCAAAGCACGCGTGCTTAATTCTATAGAAGAATTTCGAGAAGCAAATTAATATAGGATAAACTTTTATTATATATTAGTTCAAAATTTTAGATCACAATTTAAAAAAAAATCGTTATTGCTCTACACAGGTGTTGGGACCAGTATCCGGCTGTCACGTGAATCCAGCGGTGACTGTGGGTCTCCTCGTAAGCGGCAACTGCACGATACTGAAGGCGATATGTTACGTGGTTTGCCAGTGCTGCGGCGCGATCGCCGGTTCCGCAATTTTGAGAGTAAGTCCTTATTTTATCAATGACTCGTGAATCTAGAATTCGCGCGTGTGTGTATACATGCATTTCGTAACTCATATATACACACACACACCTCGGCTCTCGCTCATTCATCACTTATTCATTCATTCATTCATTCGTGCATTTACTACTTCTCTCTCTAGAGATATATGTCATATTCTTTGATTTAGCTCGCGATAATGAATTCGCACACACACACACACACACACACACACAAACACACGTTACACGCAACGAATATATATTATTTTCGTAAATCTCAAACAGGCCGCGCTACCAGCAAAAGCAACATCCCAAGGCCTGGGCATGACACTTCTGGGTAGCGAGGTAAACAACGGTCAGGGCATCTTGATCGAGGCTATCATCACTTTCCTCCTGGTCCTCGTGGTCCACGGTGTGACCGATCCGAAACGCGAGGACTGCAAAGGTTGGGCACCTATGGCTATTGGCCTGAGCATCAGCGTGTCACATTTGGCAGCTGTGCCGCTCACAGGTAGCAGTATGAACCCTGCAAGATCGCTTGGACCTGCCGTAATCGTTGGCCTCTGGACTGACCAGTGGATTTACTGGGTTGGACCACTTCTCGGTGCTCTGGTCGCAGGTGCGCTTTACAAGATCAGTCTCAGGGCCAGAAGCAAGGAGGAGGAACAGGCGTCGTACGATTTTTAAAGACTCTCGCGATGTATAAATGATGTTATTATACGATTCGGGAGGAGGCTTTTAATTATTGTTGTTATATTGGAATTTTTTTGGGGAATTCTAGTCAGAGATCGAGAGATGTGGTGCTCCTCTTCTCTGGAGGGGGGGTTCGGGATGATGGATCAATCAAAAGGATAACTATTGGAGCTTTGGCGCAGTGTATTCCTCGCTATATACTTGTAGATTTGTGCGTCGTGAAGTTTTTTTATGTATAGGCGTGATGCTGGGATCGATTAGATTGATTATTTTTATTTTCAAAGCTTATTATTCTTGAAATTTTTATGAGGAGGATGGCTGTATAGTTGATTATTGGAGAAAAACATCAAAAGAACGTGTATTTACGATTATTATTAGCATATATATACCGTCAGATATTTGATGTGCATTTTCATTATACTTATGCATCTGTATGGTAAATAGCCATTCATACATTGTATTTTGCAAACTTTAACTTCAACTTTCTTCTTGCCGAACGAGGTCACATTCATTACACTCAATACGAATATATATCTATATATGTGCGTGCTATCTGCGGTTACAAACGAAAAAATTACACAAGGTCGAGCTCATATGACCGCAGGCATCCTCCTTAATTTTTCCTTCGCTCGTTATTCGACTCTTTTTTTTTTTAATATGTATAAAAACAAAATGTGTGGCAGAATTTTCGATATATATTTCAAGAAGTGTGATACCCAGCACTGCCAAAAATCGAACTTCAGCGTCAATGTCAGATTGCTCAAGCCGCGAACAATATTGAGCAAACTCGATATTTATTGTATATATACGCTTCAAGCCCAATATGCGCTCGAGAGTGTCCGGCTTATATTATATTCCGATGGGCCATCGTCGATTTGTATTATATAGTAATAAACGTTTAAAGGAAACCGAACATTCATCAGGAGCATATTAGTGGAGATACAATAAGGACCAAAAATTTGTATCCCTTTTGTTACGTCGCCTTGCACGTCAAAACGTATGTGCAGTGCATGTGCGACTTTATATTCATTTTGTCTCATAATGGCATATTTCAACATTTTTCTTGTCTGTATATTGTAGCGTGAGTACAATAATCGTAGCAGTATAATTCTTCCGTAGTGTATTTGCATAACACCTTGGAGAGAGTCTCATAATGTAGTCTAGTTTTTCTCTAGATCTTTAACCGACCATCGCAACAGTAAATTTTTCCTCGACAATTATACCTTAATTCTAAATGTAAAATTTGTCAAGAGATAATCAACGATTTCGTCGGTAGCGGGTCTACTTGTGTGTATATATATATCAATCGTCAAATCATACAAAGTTTCGAAAAAAAAAGAGAAAAACCTATATTTTGAGATTTTATTGTGTGAATTTTGTATAGATTAGTTCGTGTTTACGTATATAATGTATATTATTTATATTTTTAAGAGTGTACAAGTACATCAGAGATAGAATACAGTAGCTTACGAGTTTTTATAATTGTCTTCTGCTTTGAATTAACTTTGCGCAAACTTCTGCCAAATATGCCAAAAATAACAATCACTCTAAACAATGCATAATTTTATTGTGTAATCCTGCGATGAGATCGTTAAACTCCGGCATAAAGTGAGCGTACGCCTTTTACATTTTTTTTTTACCTAAAACGAATATTGTATTCAGCGTATTGTTTTGAATTTTAAGTAGATTATTAAAATTATGATACACATTATAATTATTCGTTAAAAAAAATAATATACAAATTTCAACGTTATATTGGTAGGCTTATTACTATAGTGCGTTTGTTTAAGTACTGTAAAAATGCAAAAGTATTTGATGTGAGTATTATTAAATAAATATAATTTTAAAAAATAATGTACGATAAGTAATATGAAAATCTGTTTAATCGTTGTATAAATCATTCTCTAATGCTTTGATCAGCAATAAGTCAATAAAAGTGTATAAAGTCTGGACTAACGAACTCATCTAGAGTGTTGTATACTAAATAATATGAATACTAGAAAATAGGTTGTGGACGTGATCGGGGGCTGCTTTGCTGGTGATGGCTGGCATGTTGAGCGACGACTCGGCGGTGGTAAAGGCCCAGTATACCAGCGAGTGCATGTTGACGGTAATTTTCTTAGGGTGAGTTCAACTACCGGCTACATACTCGACGACGCGATGGAATACCTCGAGCTAAGGTAAATTAAAGCTGAACGACTGATACGCTCGACATTTTAGTTGCTGTTTCTTCTTTGGTTTCTTTGGTAACGTCTTCGCTCTAATAAGAAGTCGATGAGGGGGCCGAGCTGAGAACAAAATGGTACATTGTACAAATCATATTTTTGTATAATAATATATTAAGTCTTATACGCTATCTTGTAAGTATACGGATTCTGACAGAACGTAATAGGAGAAAAATAAATTTCCTCATTTGAATGGTAATCTATCAACACACAAATTTTCGTGACCTAATAATATTTAGTCTATAATTAATTAGGTATATAGAGAAAACCGTAAATGTCAGGATTTTGGACACTTGATAAAGAGCCGTCCAGCACAGAACACCGTGTCTGGATTTTTATTGGATATTAAGATTTAAATAATTTTCAATATCATTATAACTTGATAGATCTATAATAAGTGAGAAACTTTTATATCAAAGTTAAATCAAGTAATTATACGAAATATATTTATGCGCCATCGCTGTATGTTAATGATCTCTTCTAGTATACTACCTACTTGTATTTTTATGGCAGTATACTTATAAGAAATAGGCATCGGTTCATCATTAAATGAGATCAAAACTAATTTGATGAAAATATATTTTATTTTATCATAGATATACAAGAAAATAGTCATTTGTACTATATAACAAGTTATTTAAACTAATTAGTAGAAATTGTCTTGTTGCTCTTGGATCCAATCAAGGAAATTGTACACTCTGGTCAAGACATCGGGTTCACCCGCAGCACATAATAATCCAAACGACACAATACCAACTTGGACACCATCAGCGACAAGAGGACCACCGGAGTCACCCTGTGACATTAGAATTTAATTAATACAAATACATGCAGTCGATTATAAGTTACATCGAGTTTACAATTGTAAAAATATTGTCAAATAAAACTCACGTTGCAGCCACCTTCTCCGATCTTGGTCAAGGTGCAAATGTGAGATTCAGTGATGTTGATATTTTTAATCTTAGTCCAGTACTGCCTGCACCTTTCCTGGCTAACAAGCTTAAGGTCAATTTCCTGGAGGTCGAAGGAAAGGTGGCCGTTGTACTGAATCGCAAGATTATAGTTTAATAAGCCGTGTCTCTGCAGCTTCATTATAATTAAAATTTTTAATCAGCGCAATGCAAAAATAACCTTCGTATTGCCCCATCCGCTAAGAACGACAGGAGTGCCATTCTTGGATACGTTTTCGGAAGTCAGAGCGATGGGCTGAACTTTTTCGTTAAATTCGATTTCTATATCAACACGGACTAGACCAATGTCATTGTCCCCGCGAGTAGAGCTGAAATTCTTGTGGTAGGTCAGATACTCAACCTGGTAGACATCAGATTCACGGTCGTAAAGTTTGTTGGAACCGGCGTGAATCTTCATGCCAATCGGCGATTCACTGAAAATTGAGAAAGAATATATAATTTTCGTAATAACAATAACTTCTTCGGCTGCAGTGAATAAATATAAACGGTGCTGATACTTGCCGTATCAGGCAGTGAGCAGCAGTCAAGATCCAGCGCTTGTTGATGATGGAGCCAGAGCAAAAGAACTTGCCGCGAGACCAGAGCGATACCTGGTAAGGGTACTTGCCCTCGGGAGCATCGTGGCCACCGACGATTCTCGGGGAGGCTGTGATGCATAACAAAAGATAAACATGAAAAAATAAAGAATATATAGGAACCCTTGAATAAATTAATAAGAATGTTTTTGTATTTTAAATTCATAATTGATATTTTGCATAGTAGTATATAGTTACGCAACGGCTACTTATTACGATATAAATTTTGATTGGGAATAATAATGAAGAAATACTTGCGCATTAATTTGTTAAAAATTGTACAAATGATTTTCACTTACCATTGATGGTAGCCACCAAGCACAGCAACAATAATACACTAACAAGTACCTTCATGATTGTTGTACAACAGTATCGCACAATATGACCGACATGTGGATACGAGTCTTTTATATGCTAGCGCAAATCTTGATTACTCAAATTTTTATCACATCAACCTTGATATAATTGTATATAGATATAACTAATTGTATATTGTTAGAATCTAAAATCTCGATCGGACTAGTTACTGACCCAAGGCGAATGCTAGCTTATCGACAATGATGATTTAGATTTGTAAAGTACCCGGAATAAATAAATTTTGTACATTGTATGTCTGCTACTTTAATGATTAGGATAAACGTAAATATTGACGATATATCTGATGCAATCGGTCGCAATCGCAGGTAAGCAATATAGAGAAAAAGTGTAAGTGCACGTGCCAATTAGTAACTAAAAATTGAAAGTATTTAATAAAAAAAAGCGAAATTTATAATGCGGTATTGATGGCATCACTTCCAGTGAGAAAAATATACCGAGGTTAGATTTTAAAAACTTCAGTATGGGATTACTAAATTTAAAGAAGGTATTTTTGGTAAATTTTTATAAATATTCTATATTACGAAAATCCTCATTTTAAATATGGCTCTTTTTTACAGCGAAGATGGCTATATCAAGTAGTGCATTGTGCAACTTTGGTGAAAAATTTGATTTTTCTAGCGAGAACAAGATTTGAATACGATTGCTCCTATAACTATATCATTATCCAAATCGAAAGCAGTTGTAAATAAAAAAAACTCAAGAATAATTATTTGAAGATTCTCTACATTTATAAACAATTTCAAAAAAGTAGTACAATTGCATACTTTATGGATATCTTTTGAAAAATTATCGAGTACGTAGATTAAGGTCCACGTAGATCTTGACTAAATCGAGGTTGGAACCATGACTCTCTTAGATATTTTTTGAAATTTTACTGAAACTGTTATTTTTTTAGATTGATAAAATAATGTTAACTGACATTAAAGTGATTACTAGCAGTATCAATTTCTTAATATATATTACACATTATACATACGTTCTTCCATGAAATACTCCTTTTTTATAATTGCTCGAAGTAAGCAATCAATATTTTGATCTAAGATTGTTCTCCTTATCGTCATAAGTATATCATTTAATTAAATGTAAGGAATTTTAAATGTTCGCGGTAGCGCTTGATTATTGTACTACAATGTACAGATATAAATCTGAAACACTTCTATGCACTTTTTTTCATAAGTAGGAAGATTAATTGTATGATACTCACACAGAGCTTAGGTGTTTTTCAAGAATTATTAATTTTATTAACAGAAACTACTAACTAGTAAACGAACTAAGTTTTATTTATATTTCAACTTTTTATTATCTGATGCCGATCAATTTATAATTTACTCATGTATCACCAAACGTTCAATTTATTCGAAAAAGAATTCTCTGAATCGACCATTAGGCTTCCGGCATCTGTGAAAAAAAACCTTAGGTTCTCTCACTCCGTAGCGAATAAAAACTGCAGTGTCGCAGACATCCTTTGGCGGATGCAGCTAATACAC